>NC_059599.1:3550857-3608357 GCF_020424385.1 Procambarus clarkii
ATACAGGTCAGGATACAGGTCATTCTGAGATACAGAATGGGATACAGGTCAGGATACAGGTCATTCTGGGATACAGAATGGGATACAGGTTAAGATACAGGTCATTCTGGGATACAGGTTAAGATACAGGTCATTCTGGGATACAGGTTAAGATACAGGTCATTCTGGGATACAGGTTAAGATACAAGTCATTCTGGGATACAGAATGGGATACAGGTCAGGATACAGGTCATTCTGGGATACAGAATGGGATACAGGTTAAGATACAGGTCATTCTGGGATACAGGTTAAGATACAGGTCATTCTGGGATACAGGTTAAGATACAGGTCATTCTGGGATACAGAATGGGATACAGGTCAGGATACAGGTCATTCTGGGATACAGAATGGGATACAGGTCAGGATTGGAGGTGGGATAGGAACTAAGCTCAACCACTTGGACCATCAGGGTTCGAACGCCGACCTGTAAGAAGTGAGGGCGCCTCTTTACCGACCAATCCTCAGAATTTGGTCGGGGTTCATCATGAGTTTACGCAGCCACGTGAGAAACCTGTACATCTTTCCTAATCGTAGCGGCTTTGATTACACTTAATAAACAGTTAATATAAGAGCCGGGAAGCACTAAGAGGTGCTTCCTCTTAGTGCTTCCTTAAGTGTATAACTGATAATAACCTTGGGTTGTGAAGTTTCCAACCTTGTAAAATATTTAATAAATATAAAGACAGCCGCCATGATTGTTGAAAGATGTACATTTTTCGTAAGTGGATGCGTAAGTTCTTGATGAATCCTCACCCTGAACGAATCTTATTGTTCTAATAAAATGAGAAAATAATTGTCGTGTCCAGAAAAATTTACAAGGAAGCAACACATGGTTAGCCTTTTCGTAATTACCCATTTCTTTTTTTTTTAAATGAATAATGTAATTTCAAATTTTGAAAGCTAGGCTATGATATAATGACTAGCGTTAAGCCGTTGTGTTTCTTGTACAGTGAATCGTTTTCCCATTTTTTTATGTTAGTTATATACGTACATTCATTTATGAATAAATGTTGTACATTTTAATTGTGGTTAACCACAATTGTACATTGTGGTTAAGGGAGCCGGTCGGCCGAGCGGACAGCACGCTGGACTTGTGATCCTGGGTTCGATCCCAGGTGCCGGCGAGAAACAATGGGCAGAGTTTCTTTCACCCTATGCCCCTGTTACCTAGCAGTAAAAATAGGTACCTGGGTGTTAGTCAGCTGTCACGGGCTGCTTCCTGGGGGTGGAGGCCTGGTCGAGGACCGGGCCGCGGGGACACTAAATAGCCCCGAAATCATCTCAAGATAACCTCAAGAACTATTAATTAGGACTGAACGAGGTTGTTGATTTCGGAAGAAACAACAAAAGACAGGGATTTTATAAGCACAGTCTTTGGCCCGGCTCTTTTTTTTCCTGCTTATTCATCATAGCCTTTTGTGTTGTGGCTGTGAATTTTAAGCTGATTTTTAAGGTGGTTCCCGATCATCCCTCTCCTGCCCACCGCCCGCGGGATGGGCTATGGGACGGGGCTATGTGATGCATAATGAATGGCCACCATCACATCAAATCAGTTCTGGCCATTTAAAACTTCAGGGATACGGTGGGTGGGGATAAATTGTGTGGACAATCACCAGAGACTTTGTGTACTCACCTAATTGTACTCACCTAATTGTGCTTGCGGGGGTTGAGCTCTGGCTCTTTGGTCCCGCCTCTCAACCGTCAATCAACTGGTGTACAGATTCCTGAGCCTATTGGGCTCTATCATATCTACATTTGAAACTGTGTATGGAGTCAGCCTCCACCACATCACTTCCTAATGCATTCCATTTACTAACTACTCTGACACTGAAAAAGTTCTTTCTTGTGTGTGTGTGTGTGTGTGTGTGTGTGTGTGTGTGTGTGTGTGTGTGTGTGTGTGTGTGTGTGTGTGTGTGTGTGTGTGTGTGTGTCATTGATGACGTCAGCTGCCCCTACACACTCCACGAGTAGGGTCTAAGGCCAGAGAGATGTCTCACTTCTCTACGTCATCGCTGTGCTTTTTAGCAAACCTAACCCAACCCAACTCGACCTATCCTATCCTGTCCTAATGTATCCTATCCTATCCTATCCTAACGTATCCTATCCTATCCTAACGTATCCTATCATATCTTAACGTATTCTATCCTATCCTAACGTATCCTATCCTAATATAACCAAACCTAACCAAAGAATTTTGTTTTATGTATGGTAAGCTCAAGGTGTGTGACGTCACAATTTTAATTGAGGTGCAGGTTTTGGGCCCCACTGGTTTCAACAGCCACTGAGTGACGCCACACTGGTTTCAACAGCCACTGAGTGACGCCACACTGGTTTCAACAGCCACTGAGTGACGCCACACTGGTTTCAACAGCCACTGAGTGACGCCACACTGGTTTCAACAGCCACTGAGCGACGCCATCATCTGCTGTTTAGAAAATTCCGCTGTTTTTGGTTAGTGTCTGTAAGCCTTACTGCGAGGAAGGTTATAGTGACTTCATTTTTGGAGCGGTCAGCCTTCTTTAAGACGTAATATAATTCCCGTTGTGGGGAATAGGAAGCCTGTACTTAGGCTTATTTCCACAAGATGCAACAGACAACAGTTGCTTTACTCCCGGGAACCTGTTGATTGCTGGGTGAACAGTGGCATAAGGGTGAAAGGAAGCGTGCTCTAACCGTTTCTGTCCCACCCGGGAATTGAACCCGGGTCCGTCAGATGTGAGCCGAGAACGTAGTCCACTGTTTGTTAAGGTATCAAGACTAATTATTCGACCTGTCCTCTCGCCTAATACGTCGTATTTTTAACGGTTATCGAACAATCCGTTAGAAATGTGTCGTATTATTCCAAATAATAAACACCGTAATATTGACGTTTTCTAAGCACAAGACTCGATAGGTTAGGTGGGATGCTTGGGTTGGTAGGTTTCTGCTGAGACAAATCAGTTATATTTGTTACGGAGTGGCAAGTCCAACCACTTGGGCTGGACGGTAGAGCAACGGTCTCGCTTCATGCAGGTCGGCGTTCAATCCCCGACCGTCCAAGTGGTTGGGCACCATTCCTTAACCCGTCCCTTCCCAAATCCTTATCCTGACCCCTTGCAAGTGCTATATAGTCGTAATGGCTTGGCACTTTCTCCTGATAGTCCACGGAGACAAAGTGGCAAACTTCGTCTCGTTTGGATTTTGATTATCCGTTGTTGTTGTTGTTGTTGTTGTTGTTGTTTAAGATCCAGCTACTGGGAACAAAAAGTTGCAAGTAGCACGGGCTATGGTGAGCCCGCAGTGGACTTACCTGGCACAGGAGCGGGGCAAGTAGCACGGGCTATGGTGAGCCCGCAGTGGACTTACCTGGCACAGGAGCGGGGCAAGTAGCACGGGCTATGGTGAGCCCGCAGTGGACTTACCTGGCACAGGAGCGGGGCAAGTAGCACGGGCTATGGTGAGCCCGCAGTGGACTTACCTGGCACAGGAGCGGGGCAAGTAGCACGGGCTACGGTGAGCCCGTAGTGGACTTACCTGGCACAGGAGCGGGGCAAGTAGCACGGGCTACGGTGAGCCCGTAGTGGACTTACCTGGCACAGGAGCGGGGCAAGTAGCACGGGCTACGGTGAGCCCGTAGTGGACTTACCTGGCACAGGAGCGGGGCTGTAACTACGTTCGATTATCGTCAAGATATAGCAGGGGTATACGTAAATGATATACTGTCATACATGAAGTATTAGGTGGTCATACTTGAGACTCATGTTATCTTGTTCTACGGGCAAGTTATTAATATACACACTGAAGCGTCAGCATAGAATATAGTGTCATATAGTGTCGTTAAGGAATAGAGTGTCATACATAAGCGATCACGTGGCCATACTTAAGAGCATTGTTATCTTCTTCCTGCGAGGTCTTAATATTCATGGTGGGTCGTTACTTAAGGAGTGCGCAATCTTATACCTTAAGAACACGCTGGTCAAGATGTACCTCCTTCTCTCTTCCTTTGGAAATTAAGATAAATATTGACACTAAATACCTGTTACTTGTTCTGGTTAGTTTATGCTGCTGAATATGGAGTGGGAGTACAGGCTGAGGATGGGACGGCTAGAGGAGACGGAGGGATGGGGCGGCTAGAGGAGACGGAGGGATGGGGCGGCTAGAGGAGACGGAGGGATGGGGCGGCTAGAGGAGACGGAGGGATGGGGCGGCTAGAGGAGACGGAGGGATGGGGCGGCTAGTGGAGACGGAGGGATGGGGCGGCTAGAGGAGACGGAGGGATGGGGCGGCTAGAGGAGATATGAAGGATGGGGCGGCTAGAGGAGACGGAGGGATGGGACGGCTAGTGCAGATGGGAAGGATGGGGCGGCTAGAGGAGACGGAGGGATGGGGCGGCTAGAGGAGACGGAGGGATGGGACGGCTAGTGGAGATGGGAAGGATGGGGCGGCTAGAGGAGACGGAGGGATGGGGCGGCTAGAGGAGATATGAAGGATGGGGCGGCTAGAGGAGACGGAGGGATGGGACGGCTAGTGGAGATGGGAAGGATGGGGCGGCTAGAGGAGATGGGAAGGATGGGGCGGCTAGAGGAGATGGGAAGGATGGGGCGGCTAGAGGAGACGGAGGGATGGGACGGCTAGTGGAGATGGGAAGGATGGGGCGGCTAGAGGAGACGGAGGGATGGGACGGCTAGAGGAGACGGAGGGATGGGGCGGCTAGAGGAGATATGAAGGATGGGGCGGCTAGAGGAGACGGAGGGATGGGACGGCTAGTGGAGATGGGAAGGATGGGGCGGCTAGAGGAGACGGAGGGATGGGACGGCTAGAGGAGACGGAGGGATGGGGCGGCTAGAGGAGATATGAAGGATGGGGCGGCTAGAGGAGATGGGAAGGATGGGGCGGCTAGAGGAGACGGAGGGATGGGACGGCTAGTGGAGATGGGAAGGATGGGGCGGCTAGAGGAGACGGAGGGATGGGGCGGCTAGTGGAGACGGAGGGATGGGGCGGCTAGAGGAGACGGAGGGATGGGGCGGCTAGAGGAGACGGAGGGATGGGGCGGCTAGAGGAGATGGGAAGGATGGGGCGGCTAGAGGAGACGGAGGGATGGGGCGGCTAGTGGAGACGGAGGGATGGGGCGGCTAGAGGAGACGGAGGGATGGGGCGGCTAGAGGAGACGGAGGGATGGGGCGGCTAGAGGAGACGGAGGGATGGGGCGGCTAGTGGAGATGGGAAGGATGGGGCGGCTAGAGGAGACGGAGGGATGGGGCGGCTAGAGGAGATGGGAAGGATGGGACGGCTAGAGGAGACGGAGGGATGGGACGGCTAGTGGAGATGGGAAGGATGGGGCGGCTAGAGGAGACGGAGGGATGGGACGGCTAGTGGAGATGGGAAGGATGGGACGGCTAGAGGAGATGGGAAGGATGGGACGGCTAGAGGAGATGGGAAGGATGGGACGGCTAGAGGAGATGGGAAGGATGGGGCGGCTAGAGGAGATGGGAAGGATGGGGCGGCTAGAGGAGATGGGAAGGATGGGGCGGCTAGAGGAGATGGGAAGGATGGGGCGGCTAGAGGAGATGGGAAGGATGGGGCGGCTAGAGGAGATGGGAAGGATGGGGGCGGCTAGAGGACACGGAAGGATGGGGCGGCTAGAGGACACGGAAGGATAAGGCGGCTAGAGGAGATGGGAAGGATGGGAGCGGCTAGAGGAGATGGGAAGGATGGGGCGGCTAGAGGAGATGGGAAGGATGGGGCGGCTAGAGGAGATGGGAAGGATGGGGCGGCTAGAGGAGACGGAAGGATGGGGCGGCTAGAGGACACGGAAGGATGGGGCGGCTAGAGGACACGGAAGGATAAGGCGGCTAGAGGAGATGGGAAGGATGGGGCGGCTAGAGGAGACGGAAGGATGGGGCGGCTAGAGGAGACGGAAGGATGGGGCGGCTAGAGGAGATGGGAAGGATGTGGCGGCTAGAGGAGATTAGAAGGATGGGGCGGCTAGAGGAGATGGGAAGGATGGGACGGCTAGAGGAGATGGGAAGGATGGGGCGGCTAGAGGAGATGGGAAGGATGGGGGCGGCAAGAGGAGATGGGAAGGATGGGGCGGCTAGAGGAGATGGGAAGGATGGGACGGCTAGAGGAGATGGGAAGGATGGAGCGGCTAGAGAAGATGGGAAGGATGGGACGGCTAGAGGAGATGGGAAGGATAGGGCGGCTAGAGGAGATGGGAAGGATGGGGCGGCTAGAGGAGATGGGAAGGATAGGGCGGCTAGAGGAGACGGAAGGATGGGGCGGCTAGAGGAGATGGGAAGGATGGGATGGGTAGAGGAGATGGAAAGGATAGGGCGGCTAGAGGAGATGGGAAGGATGGGGCGGCTAGAGGAGATGGGAAGGATGGGGCGGCTAGAGGAGACGGAAGGATGGGGCGGCTAGAGGAGATGGGAAGGATGGGGCGGCTAGAGGAGACGGAAGGATGGGGCGGCTAGAGGAGATGGGAAGGTTGGGGCGGCTAGAGGAGACGGAAGGATGGGGCGGCTAGAGGAGACGGAAGGATGGGGCGGCTAGAGGAGATGGGAAGGATGTGGCGGCTAGAGGAGATTAGAAGGATGGGGCGGCTAGAGGAGATGGGAAGGATGGGACGGCTAGAGGAGATGGGAAGGATGGGGGCGGCAAGAGGAGATGGGAAGGATGGGGCGGCTAGAGGAGATGGGAAGGATGGGACGGCTAGAGGAGATGGGAAGGATGGGGCGGCTAGAGAAGATGGGAAGGATGGGACGGCTAGAGGAGATGGGAAGGATAGGGCGGCTAGAGGAGATGGGAAGGATGGGGCGGCTAGAGGAGATGGGAAGGATAGGGCGGCTAGAGGAGACGGAAGGATGGGGCGGCTAGAGGAGATGGGAAGGATGGGATGGGTAGAGGAGATGGAAAGGATAGGGCGGCTAGAGGAGATGGGAAGGATGGGGCGGCTAGAGGAGATGGGAAGGATGGGGCGGCTAGAGGAGATGGGAAGGATGGGGGCGGCTAGAGGACACGGAAGGATGGGGCGGCTAGAGGACACGGAAGGATAAGGCGGCTAGAGGAGATGGGAAGGATGGGAGCGGCTAGAGGAGATGGGAAGGATGGGGCGGCTAGAGGAGACGGAAGGATGGGGCGGCTAGAGGAGATGGGAAGGATGTGGCGGCTAGAGGAGATTAGAAGGATAGGGCGGCTAGAGGAGATGGGAAGGATGGGACGGCTAGAGGAGATGGGAAGGATGGGGCGGCTAGAGGAGATGGGAAGGATGGGGGCGGCAAGAGGAGATGGGAAGGATGGGGCGGCTAGAGGAGATGGGAAGGATGGGACGGCTAGAGGAGATGGGAAGGATGGAGCGGCTAGAGAAGATGGGAAGGATGGGACGGCTAGAGGAGATGGGAAGGATAGGGCGGCTAGAGGAGATGGGAAGGATGGGGCGGCTAGAGGAGATGGGAAGGATAGGGCGGCTAGAGGAGACGGAAGGATGGGGCGGCTAGAGGAGATGGGAAGGATGGGATGGGTAGAGGAGATGTAAAGGATAGGGCGGCTAGAGGAGATGGGAAGGATGGGGCGGCTAGAGGAGATGGGAAGGATGGGGCGGCTAGAGGAGACGGAAGGATGGGGCGGCTAGAGGAGATGGGAAGGAAGGGGCGGCTAGAGGAGACGGAAGGATGGGGCGGCTAGAGGAGATGGGAAGGATGGGGCGGCTAGAGGAGACGGAAGGATGGGGCGGCTAGAGGAGACGGAAGGATGGGGCGGCTAGAGGAGATGGGAAGGATGTGGCGGCTAGAGGAGATTAGAAGGATGGGGCGGCTAGAGGAGATGGGAAGGATGGGACGGCTAGAGGAGATGGGAAGGATGGGGCGGCTAGAGGAGATGGGAAGGATGGGGGCGGCAAGAGGAGATGGGAAGGATGGGGCGGCTAGAGGAGATGGGAAGGATGGGACGGCTAGAGGAGATGGGAAGGATGGGGCGGCTAGAGAAGATGGGAAGGATGGGACGGCTAGAGGAGATGGGAAGGATAGGGCGGCTAGAGGAGATGGGAAGGATGGGGCGGCTAGAGGAGATGGGAAGGATAGGGCGGCTAGAGGAGACGGAAGGATGGGGCGGCTAGAGGAGATGGGAAGGATGGGATGGGTAGAGGAGATGGGAAGGATGGGGCGGCTAGAGGAGATGGGAAGGATGGGGCGGCTAGAGGAGATGGGAAGGATGGGGCGGCTAGAGGAGATGGGAAGGATGGGATGAGTAGAGGAGATGGGAAGGATGGGACGGCTAGAGGAGGTGGGAAGGATGGGACGGCTAGAGGAGATGGGAAGGATGGGTCGGCTAGAGGAGATGGGAAGGATGGGGGCGGCAAGAGGAGATGGGAAGGATGGGGCGGCTAGAGGAGATGGGAAGGATGGGACGGCTAGAGGAGATGGGAAGGATGGGACGGCTAGAGGAGATGGGAAGGATGGGGCGGCTAGAGGAGATGGGAAGGATAGGGCGGCTAGAGGAGATGGGAAGGATGGGGGCGGCTAGAGGACACGGAAGGATGGGGCGGCTAGAGGAGATGGGAAGGATGGGACGGCTAGAGGAGATGGGAAGGATGGGGCGGCTAGAGGAGATGGGAAGGATGGGACGGCTAGAGGAGATGGGAAGGATGGGGCGGCTAGAGGAGATGGGAAGGATGGGGCGGCTAGAGGAGATGGGAAGGATGGGGCGGCTAGAGGAGATGGGAAGGATGGGGCGGCTAGAGGAGATGGGAAGGATGGGACGGCTAGAGGAGATGGGAAGGATAGGGCGGCTAGAGGAGACGGAGGGATGGGACGGCTAGAGATGGGAAGGATGGGGCGGCTAGAGGAGATGGGAAGGATGGGGCGGCTAGAGGAGACGGAGGGATGGGGCGGCTAGAGGAGATGGGAAGGATGGGACGGCTAGAGGAGACGGAGGGATAGGGCCGCTAGAGGAGACGGAAGGATGGGGCGGCTAGAGGAGACGGAAGGATGGGGCGGCTAGAGGAGATTAGAAGGATGGGGCGGCTAGAGGAGATGGGAAGGATGGGGCGGCTAGAGGAGATGGGAAGGATGTGGCGGCTAGAGGAGATTAGAAGGATGGGGCGGCTAGAGGAGATGGGAAGGATGGGACGGCTAGAGGAGATGGGAAGGATGGGACGGCTAGAGGAGATGGGAAGGATGGGGCGGCTAGAGGAGATGGGAAGGATGGGGCGGCTAGAGGAGATGGGAAGGATGGGGCGGCTAGAGGAGATGGGAAGGATGGGGCGGCTAGAGGAGATGGGAAGGATAGGGCGGCTAGAGGAGATGGGAAGGATGGGGGCGGCTAAAGGACACCGAAGGATGGGGCGGCTAGAGGAGACGGAGGGATGGGGCAGCTAGAGGAGACGGAGGGATGGGACGGCTAGAGGAGATGGGAAGGATGGGGCGGCTAGAGGAGATGGGAAGGATGGGGCGGCTAGAGGAGACGGAGGGATGGGGCGGCTAGAGGAGATGGGAAGGATGGGACGGCTAGAGGAGACGGAAGGATGGGGCGGCTAGAGGACACGGAGGGATAGGGCCGCTAGAGGAGACGGAAGGATGGGGCGGCTAGAGGAGACGGAAGGATGGGGCGGCTAGAGGAGACGGAAGGATGGGGCGGCTAGAGGAGACGGAAGGATGGGACGGCTAGAGGAGATGGGAAGGCTAGAGGAGATGGGAAGGATGGGGCGGCTAGAGGAGATGGGAAGGATGGGACGGCTAGAGGAGACGGAAGGATGGGGCGGCTAGAGGACACGGAGGGATAGGGCCGCTAGAGGAGACGGAAGGATGGGGCGGCTAGAGGAGACGGAAGGATGGGGCGGCTAGAGGAGACGGAAGGATGGGGCGGCTAGAGGAGACGGAAGGATGGGGCGGCTAGAGGAGACGGAAGGATGGGGCGGCTAGAGGAGACGGAAGGATGGGGCGGCTAGAGGACACGGAAGGATGGGGCGGCTAGAGGAGATGGGAAGGATGGGGCGGCTAGAGGAGATGGGAAGGATGGGGCGGCTAGAGGACACGGAAGGATGGGGCGGCTAGAGGAGACGGAAGGATGGGGCGGCTAGAGGAGATGGGAAGGATGGGGCGGCTAGAGGAGATGGGAAGGATGGGGCGGCTAGAGGACACGGAAGGATGGGGCGGCTAGAGGACACGGAAGGATGGGGCGGCTAGAGGAGACGGAAGGATGGGACGGCTAGAGGAGATGGGAAGGATGGGGCGGCTAGAGGAGACGGAAGGATGGGGCGGCTACAGGAGATGGGAAGGATGGGGCGGCTAGAGGAGAGGGAAAGGAAAGGGCGGCTAGAGGAGATGGGAAGGAAAGGGCGGCTAGAGGAGACGGAAGGATGGGGCGGCTAGAGGAGACGGAAGGATAGGGCGGCTAGAGATGAAACAACACAAACAAGGAGAAAACCGTTCCTCCTTGTCTGTGTTCCATCTGACGTTTTGAAGAAGATGTCTCGATCAACACCTTCCAAATTGTTCAATATAATATACTTGGGGGAACAAAGTGCAGTTATAGTGTTTTTATCCTGGCCGGGGATCGAACCCAAGTCTCACGGCTGTGAATTGAAGACGTCTTCCACTAGACCACATTCACCCAGCGGTAATTGGGGAGCTGGTTATGTTCTAGGAATAACTAGTAGGATTAGCAGAGACTTGGTCACAATAACGTGACAGAAACCAGTAACTCCACCCCCACCCACCACCACACAGCCCCCAACAGCCCCCCCCCCCATACTCCCTACAGGCCCCTCACACTCCCCACAACCCCCCCACACTCCCCCACAGCCCCCACACACCCCCCACAGCCCGCTCCCTCACTCCCCACAGCCCCCCACACACCCCCACAGCCCTCCCCACACTTCTCACAGCCCCCTCACAGTCCTCCCCACACTCTCCACTGCCTCCCCACACACCCCCACAGCCCTCCCCACACACCCCCACAGCCCTCCCCCCACACCCCCACAGCCCCCCCACACGCCCCCACAGCCCTCCCCACAGCCCCCCACACACCCTCACACTCCCCCACAGCCCTCCCCACACACACAAAATAACATCGGCGTCTCCATCCTGAACTCGTAACCCGGCATGATCCAGCCCGTCCTCCCGACCGGTCACAACGTCACTAAATGGATGTACTAAATTACCTGAACCCCGCCGAGGACCCACGGAGAGAACAGCCCGTCCTCCGAAGATTCCCCAACGTCAAGAAACTGTCGTACTAAAGTGGATATCTACCAGAGGACCCAAAACAGAAAACGGGACAATACGTTAATTTCGCGAGCGGCTTCCATTTTCTAGTACGACAATTTTTTTTGGCCTTGGGTAAGTTATATACGTCAACATGCGACGTGCTATTCCGGAGGGGACGGGCTGCGTGACGAGCGTTTGAGATGGAAGGTTCAAAGACAGCTAACTGGAGTCCAAGACCGTCTTGTGTGTAAACACCACCAGGGCCTTGAAGACTGGTGACCCCTACAGGGCAGTAGACAGTGATCTGACTGATGACTGGGAGACTGGGAGTGACTGAGAGACTGGGTGTGACTGAGAGACTGGGAGTGACTGGGAGTGACTAAGAGACTGGGTTGAGTACTAATTACTGTGATCGTCTTGCAGTAGTGGAGATGAAGAGTCTCAAGATGATGTGGACTGCCCAGAGGATACGTCAAGGGAACACTTACATCATTGAAGGATGTGGTGGATGATGAGGAGGATGTGGTGCGATTGTGATGACAGTGATGAGGAAGTGATTGTGATGACAATGACGAGGGTGTGATTATGATCTTGATGATGAAGTGATTATGATGAATATGATGATGTGATAACGATGACACTGATGATGTGATTAAAACAATGATGTTGTGATGATTGTGGTGACAATTATGAGGATGTTGTTATGATGAGGATGACAGTGATGAGGATACGAATGATGAAGATGAGGTAATCAACGAATACATCATCTCATTCATCCGGAACTCACATGGCGACTGGAGCCCAAACCAATCACGGCCAGGATTCACCCAATCTTGACGTGTCACTTCAGAAACCTGTGCATCTTTCCTCCTAATCCTGATGGCTTTGCTTACATGTATTAAACAGTTCGCGAGCTTGGAAACGTCTCATCCCAAAGGTTATCATACAGCACTACCATTATCTAGGAAAGATGTAAAGGTTTCGTAAGGAAGGCAAGTAAATTATAGATGCTAACGCTCGTAAAGAGCCCTAGATAAATCAAATAATATCATGTCTCTATAATCAAAAAAAGGCTTTTATGGAATCGAGTAATACGTTAAAAATGCGACGTATTAGTAATTGGTGGTGATGGTGGCCAGGTGTTGGTGGTGGTGGTGGCCAGGTGTTGGTGGTGATGGTGGCCAGGTGTTGGTGGTGATGGTGGCCAGGTGTTGGTGGTGGTGGTGGCCAGGTGTTGGTGGTGATGGTGGCCAGGTGTTGGTGGTGATGGTGGCCAGGTGGTTGGTGGTGATGGTGGCCAGGTGTTGGTGGTGATGGTGGTCAGGTGTTGGTGGTGGTGGTGGCCAGGTGTTGGTGGTGGTGGTGGCCAGGTGTTGGTGGTGATGGTGGTCCAGGTGTTGGTGGTGGTGGTGGCCAGGTGGTGGTGGTGATGGTGGCCAGGTGGTGGTGGTGATGGTGGCCAGGTGTGGTGGTGGTGGTGGCCAGGTGTTGGTGGTGGTGGTGGCCAGGTGTTGGTGGTGATGGTGGCCAGGTGGTGGTGGTGATGGTGGCCAGGTGTTGGTGGTGGTGGTGGCCAGGTGTTGGTGGTGGTGGTGGCCAGGTGGTGGTGGTGGTGGTGGTGGTGGTCTATATTGGTGGTGGTGGTGGCCAGGTGTTGGTGGTGGTGGTGGTCTATATTGGTGGTGGTGGTGGTGGTGGTGGTGGTGGTCTATATTGGTGGTGGTGGTGGCCATATTGGTGGTGGTGGTGGTCTATATTGGTGGTGGTGGTGGCCAGGTGTTGGTGGTGGTGGTGGCCAGGTGTTGGTGGTGGTGGTGGCCAGGTGTTGGTGGTGGTGGTGGCCAGGTGTTGGTGGTGGTGGTGGTCCAGGTGTGGTGGTGGTGGTGGTCTACATTGGTGGTGGTGGTGGTGGCCAGGTGTTGGTGGTGGTGGTGGCCAGGTGTTGGTGGTGATGGTGGCCAGGTGTTGGTGGTGGTGGTGGCCAGGTGTTGGTGGTGGTGGTGGCCAGGTGTTGGTGGTGGTGGTGGCCAGGTGTTGGTGGTGATGGTGGTGGCCAGGTGTTGGTGGTGATGGTGGCCAGGTGTTGGTGGTGGTGGTGGCCAGGTGTTGGTGGTGATGGTGGCCAGGTGTTGGTGGTGGTGGTGGCCAGGTGTTGGTGGTGGTGGTGGCCAGGTGTTGGTGGTGGTGGTGGCCAGGTGTTGGTGGTGGTGGTGGCCAGGTGTTGGTGGTGGTGGTGGCCAGGTGTTGGTGGTGGTGGTGGCCAGGTGTTGGTGGTGATGGTGGCTATGTGGTGGTGGTGGTGGCCAGGTTGGTGGTGATGGTGGTGGCAGGTGTTGGTGGTGATGGTGGCCAGGTGGTGGTGGTGATGGTGGCCAGGTGTTGGTGGTGGTGGTGGCCAGGTGTTGGTGGTGGTGGTCCAGGTGTTGGTGGTGGTGGTGGCCAGGTGTTGGTGGTGGTGGTGGTCAGGTGTTGGTGGTGGTGGTGGCCAGGTGTTGGTGGTGATGGTGGCCAGGTGTTGGTGGTGATGGTGGCCAGGTGTTGGTGGTGGTGGTGGCCAGGTGTGGTGGTGGTGGTGGCCTATATTGGTGGTGGTGGTGGTGATGGTGGCCAGGTGTTGGTGGTGATGGTGGCCAGGTGTTGGTGGTGATGGTGGCCAGGTGTTGGTGGTGATGGTGGCCAGGTGTTGGTGGTGGTGGTGGCCAGGTGTTGGTGGTGGTGGTGGCCAGGTTGGTGGTGGTGGTGATGGTGGCCAGGTGGTGGTGGTGATGGTGGCCAGGTGTTGGTGGTGGTGGTGGTCAGGTGTTGGTGGTGGTGGTGGCCAGGTGTTGGTGGTGATGGTGGCCAGGTGTTGGTGGTGGTGGTGGCCAGGTGTTGGTGGTGATGGTGTCCAGGTGTGGTGGTGATGGTGGCCAGGTGGTGGTGGTGGTGGCCAGGTGGTGGTGGTGATGGTGGCCATTGGTGGTGGTGGTGGCCAGGTGGGTGGTGGTGGTGGTGTGGTGGTGGCCAGGTGTTGGTGGTGGTGGTGGCCAGGTGTTGGTGGTGATGGTGGCCAGGTGGTGGTGGTGATGGTGGCCAGGTGTTGGTGGTGATGGTGGCCAGGTGTTGGTGGTGATGGTGGCCAGGTGTTGGTGGTGGTGGTGGCCAGGTGTTGGTGGTGATGGTGGTGGCCAGGTGTTGGTGGTGATGGTGGCCAGGTGCTGGTGGTGGTGGTGGCCAGGTGTTGGTGGTGATGGTGGCCAGGTGTTGGTGGTGATGGTGGCCAGGTGTTGGTGGTGGTGGTGGGTGGTGTTGGTGGTGATGGTGGCCAGGTGTTGGTGGTGATGGTGGTCAGGTGTTGGTGGTGGTGGTGGCCAGGTGTTGGTGGTGGTGGTGGCCAGGTGTTGGTGGTGATGGTGGCCAGGTGTTGGTGGTGATGGTGGTCAGGTGGTGGTGGTGGTGGTGGCCAGGTGTTGGTGGTGATGGTGGCCAGGTGTTGGTGGTGATGGTGGCCAGGTGTTGGTGGTGGTGGTGGCCATTGGTGACTGGTGGTGGTGGTGGTGGTGGTGGTGGTGGCCAGGTGTTGGTGGTGGTGGTGGCCAGGTGTTGGTGGTGATGGTGGCCAGGTGTTGGTGGTGGTGGTGGCCAGGTGTTGGTGGTGGTGGTGGCCAGGTGTTGGTGGTGATGGTGGTGGCCAGGTGTTGGTGGTGATGGTGGCCAGGTGTTGGTGGTGATGGTGGCCAGGTGGTGGTGGTGGTGGTGGCCAGGTGTTGGTGGTGGTGGTGGCCAGACTGTTGGTGTTGGTGGTGGCCAGACTGTTGGTGGTGGTGGTGGCCAGACTGTTGGTGTTAGTGGTGGTGGTGGCCAGACTGTTGGTGTTGGTGGTGGTGGTGGCCAGGTGTTGGTGGTGGTGGTGGCCAGACTGTTGGTGGTGGTGGTGGCCAGGTGTTGGTGGTGATGGTGGCCAGGTGTTGGTGGTGGTGGTGGCCAGGTGTTGGTGGTGATGGTGGCCAGGTGTTGGTGGTGATGGTGGTGGCCAGGTGTTGGTGGTGATGGTGGTGGCCAGGTGTTGGTGGTGGTGGTGGCCAGGTGTTGGTGGTGGTGGGTGGCCATGTGTGGTGGTGGTGGTGGTGGTGGTGGTGGTGGCCAGGTGTTGGTGGTGGTGGTGGCCAGGTGTTGGTGGTGGTGGTGGCCAGGTGTTGGTGGTGATGGTGGCCAGGTGTTGGTGGTGATGGTGGCCAGGTGGTGGTGGTGGTGGTGGTGGTGGTGGTGGTGGTGGTGGTGGCCAGGTGTTGGTGGTGATGGTGGTGGCAGGTGTTGGTGGTGATGGTGGTGGTGTTGGTGGTGGTGGTGGCCAGACTGTTGGTGTTAGTGGTGGTGGTGGCCAGGTGTTGGTGGTGATGGTGGCCAGGTGTTGGTGGTGGGTGGTGGCCAGGTGTTGGTGGTGTGGTGGCCAGGTGTTGGTGGTGGTGGTGGCCAGGTGTTGGTGGTGGTGGTGGCCAGGTGTTGGTGGTGATGGTGGCCAGGTGTTGGTGGTGATGGAGGTGGCCACGTGTTGGTGGTGATGGTGGCCAGGTGTTGGTGGTGATGGTGGCCAGGTGTTGGTGGTGATGGTGGTGGCTATGTTGGTGGTGATGGTGGTGGCCAGGTGTTGGTGGTGATGGTGGCCAGCCATTGGTGGTGGTGGTGGGTGGCCAGGTGTTGGTGGTGGTGGTGGCCAGGTGTTGGTGGTGATGGTGGCCAGGTGTTGGTGGTGATGGTGGCCAGGTGTTGGTGGTGATGGTGGTGGCCAGGTGTTGGTGGTGATGGTGGCCAGGTGTTGGTGGTGATGGTGGTGGCCAGGTGTTGGTGGTGATGGTGGCCAGGTGTTGGTGGTGATGGTGGCCAGGTGTTGGTGGTGATGGTGGCCAGGTGTTGGTGGTGATGGTGGCCAGGTGGTGGTGGTGATGGTGGCCAGGTGTTGGTGGTGGTGATGGTGGCCAGGTGGTGGTGGGTGGCCAGGTGTTGGTGGTGGTGGTGGCCAGGTGTTGGTGGTGATGGTGGCCAGGTGTTGGTGGTGATGGTGGCCAGGTGTTGGTGGTGATGGTGGCCAGGTGTTGGTGGTGGTGGTGGCCAGGTGTTGGTGGTGATGGTGGTGGCCAGGTGTTGGTGGTGATGGTGGCCAGGTGTTGGTGGTGGTGGGTGGTGATGGTGGTGGCCAGGTGTTGGTGGTGGTGGTGGTGGTGGTGGTGGTGGTATATGGTGGTGGTGGTGGTGGTGGTGGTGGTGGTCTAGGTGGTGGTGGTGGTCTGGTGGTGGTGGTGGTGGTGGTGGTGGTGGTGGTGGTGGTGGTGGTGGTGGTGGTCAGGTGGTGGTGGTGGTGGTGGCCAGGTGGTGGTGGTGGTGGTGGCCAGGTGGTGGTGGGTGGTGATGGTGGTGGGTGTTGGTGGTGGTGGTGGTCCAGGTGTTGGTGGTGATGGTGGCCAGGTGGTGGTGGTGGTGGTGGTGGTGGTGGTGGTTGGAGGACGACCCCTGGAGGAGGAGGTAATGGGACGCGTGTGGAGGACGACCCTGGAGGGGGAGGTAGTGGGACGCGTGTGGAGGACGACCCCTGGAGGAGGAGGTAATGGGACGCGTGTGGAGGACGACCCCTGGAGGGGGAGGTAGTGGGACGCGTGTGGAGGACGACCCCTGGAGGAGGAGGTAATGGGACGCGTGTGGAGGACGACCCCTGGAGGGGGAGGTAGTGGGGACGCGTGTGGAGGACGACCCCTGGAGGAGGAGGTAATGGGACGCGTGTGGAGGACGACCCGTGGAGGGGGAGGTAGTGGGGACGCGTGTGGAGGACGACCCGTGGAGGAGGAGGTAATGGGACGCGTGTGGAGGACGACCCGTGGAGGGGGAGGTAGTGGGACGCGTGTGGAGGACGACCCGTGAAGGGGGAGGAGGTAGTGGGACGCGTGTGGAGGACGACCCCTGGAGGGGGAGGTAGTGGGACGCGTGTGGAGGACGACCCTGAAGGGGGAGGAGGTAGTGGGACGCGTGTGGAGGACGACCCCTGGAGGGGGAGGTAGTGGGACGCGTGTGGAGGACGACCCCTGGAGGGAGAGGTAGTGGGACGCGTGTGGAGGACGACCCCTGAAGGGGGAGGTAGTGGGACGCGTGTGGAGGACGACCCCTGGAGGGGGAGGTAGTGGGACGCGTGTGGAGGACGACCCCTGGAGGAGGAGGTATTGGGACGCGTGTGGAGGACGACCCCTGGAGGGGGAGGAGGTAGTGGGACACGTGTGGAGGACGACCCCTGGAGGGGGAGGTAGTGGGACGCGTGTGGAGGACGACCCCTGGAGGAGGAGGTAATGGGACGCGTGTGGAGGACGACCCCTGGGGGGGGAGGGTAGTGGGACGCGTGTGGAGGACGACCCCTGGAGGAGGAGGTAATGGGACGCGTGTGGAGGACGACCCCTGGGGAGGGGGAGGTAGTGGGACGCGTGTGGAGGACGACCCCTGGAGGAGGAGGTAATGGGACGCGTGTGGAGGACGACCCCTGGAGGGGGAGGTAGTGGGACGCGTGTGGAGGACGACCCCTGGAGGAGGAGGTAATGGGACGCGTGTGGAGGACGACCCCTGGAGGGGGAGGTAGTGGGACGCGTGTGGAGGACGACCCCTGGAGGAGGAGGTAATGGGACGCGTGTGGAGGACGACCCCTGGAGGGGGAGGTAGTGGGACGCGTGTGGAGGACGACCCCTGGAGGAGGAGGTAATGGGACGCGTGTGGAGGACGACCCCTGGAGGGGGAGGTAGTGGGACGCGTGTGGAGGACGACCCCTGGAGGAGGAGGTAATGGGACGCGTGTGGAGGACGACCCGTGGAGGGGGAGGTAGTGGGACGCGTGTGGAGGACGACCCGTGGAGGAGGAGGTAATGGGACGCGTGTGGAGGACGACCCGTGGAGGGGGAGGTAGTGGGACGCGTGTGGAGGACGACCCGTGAAGGGGGAGGAGGTAGTGGGACGCGTGTGGAGGACGACCCCTGGAGGGGGAGGTAGTGGGACGCGTGTGGAGGACGACCCCTGAAGGGGGAGGAGGTAGTGGGACGCGTGTGGAGGACGACCCCTGGAGGGGGAGGTAGTGGGACGCGTGTGGAGGACGACCCCTGGAGGGAGAGGTAGTGGGACGCGTGTGGAGGACGACCCCTGAAGGGGGAGGTAGTGGGACGCGTGTGGAGGACGACCCTGGAGGGGGAGGTAGTGGGACGCGTGTGGAGGACGACCCCTGGAGGAGGAGGTAATGGGACGCGTGTGGAGGACGACCCCTGGAGGGGGAGGAGGTAGTGGGACACGTGTGGAGGACGACCCTGGAGGGGGAGGTAGTGGGACGCGTGTGGAGGACGACCCCTGGAGGAGGAGGAGGTAATGGGACGCGTGTGGAGGACGACCCTGGAGGGGGAGGGTAGGGGGACGCGTGTGGAGGACGACCCCTGGAGGGGGAGGAGGTAGTGGGACGCGTGTGGAGGACGACCCCTGGAGGGGGAGGTAGTGGGACGCGTGTGGAGGACGACCCCTGGAGGAGGAGGAGGTAATGGGACGCGTGTGGAGGACGACCCCTGGAGGGGGAGGAGGTAGTGGGACGCGTGTGGAGGACGACCCCTGGAGGGGGAGGTAGTGGGACGCGTGTGGAGGACGACCCCTGGAGGGGGAGGTAGTGGGATGCGTGTGGAGGACGACCCCTGAAGGGGGAGGTAGTGGGACGCGTGTGGAGGACGACCCCTGGAGGGGGAGGTAGTGGGACGCGTGTGTAGGACGACCCCTGGAGGGGGAGGTAGTGGGACGCGTGTGGAGGACGACCCCTGGAGGGGGAGGTAGTGGGACGCGTGTGGAGGACGACCCCTGGAGGGGGAGGTAGTGGGACGCGTGTGGAGGACGACCCCTGGAGGGGGAGGTAGTGGGACGCGTGTGGAGAACGACCCTGGAGGGGGAGGTAGTGGGACGCGTGTGGAGGACGACCCGTGGAGGGGGAGGTAGTGGGACGCGTGTGGAGGACGACCGTGGAGGGGGAGGTAGTGGGACGCGTGTGGGGGACGACCCCTGGAGGGGGAGGTAGTGGGACGCGTGTGGAGGACGACCCGTGGAGGGGGAGGTAGTGGGACGCGTGTGGAGGACGACCCGTGGAGGGGGAGGTAGTGGGACGCGTGTGGAGGACGACCGTGGAGGGGAGGTAGTGGGACGCGTGTGGAGGACGACCCGTGGAGGGGGAGGTAGTGGGACGCGTGTGGAGGACGACCCGTGGAGGGGGAGGTAGTGGGACGCGTGTGGAGGACGACCCCTGGAGGGGGAGGTAGTGGGACGCGTGTTGAGGACGACCCCTGGAGGGGGAGGTAGTGGGACGCGTGTGGAGGACGACCCCTGGAGGACGAGGTAGTGGGACGCGTGTGGAGGACGACCCCTGGAGGGGGAGGTAGTGGGACGCGTGTGGAGGACGACCCCTGGAGGGGGAGGTAGTGGGACGCGTGTGGGGGCAGCAGACACATAAACCATAGCCAGAAGGGTTGGCCATAAAGTGTGCCGTGGCTCGCCTGGGTATCGCATCTTGATCTCCAACTTACTACCCTGATCAGGTTCGATTTGTGTTTGCCAATTCACTCTTAAATATCGGCGCGTCATGAGACCAAGTCCAGAGTGCATGCAGAGTGCAGGGCCACTCTCACGGCTGGGGAGGGGGTGGGGGGGTCACTCTTAGAACTGGGAGGGTCGCACTCACTGCTGGGGGTCACTCTTCTCTTACCCCTTGGGGTCACTCTTACCGCTGGGGTCACTCTTACCGCTGGGGTCACTCTCACCCCTTGGGGTCACTCTTACCACTGGGGTCACTCTTACCGCTGGGGTCACTCTTACCGCTGGGGGTCACACTCACCGCTGGGGGTCACACTCACCGCTGGGGGTCACACTCACCGCTGGTGTGAGAGGTCACTCACCGCTGGGGGAGAGGTCACTCACTGCTGGAGGGGTCACTCTCACTCCATACATTAACTATCCATACATGGAGAACAGCGTACTGTCGTGATATTTAACGAGCGTCAAATATGCGGTGGTGTTGGCCTAACCCCGAGCGTGTGAACCAAGACGACACTATAACCTAACAAGGTTATAGTGAGTTATAGTTAATGCTCAGAAGTTAGGGAAAGCGTTAATATACTACCTTTAGAGTGCACTAAAGAACCGGAATTTTGGCGCAGTGCTCGATTCCGTTAATCTTGGGGTGCTTCAAATGGTTGGACGGGCTTTGAATTAGAATTCCTTGGACGACAGGAAACTTGTGGCTATACGCACGCATGCGTACTGTACGTGCGTATAGTACGCACGCATGTCATGCGCTTTCTCCCGGGCTAAAATGCTTAACATTTGTGGTGGTTCTTGCCTATAAAAACTTCAAATCTTGGCAGCCCATCAAATCTATCGAGGCCCATAGTCATCACTCCCAGAAAGTGTCAATATTGCAGTGATATTAATCTCAGGTGAGTGGGTACGTATGTGGGTACGTGCGTGGGTACGTGTGTGGGTGAGAGGGTATTGTATTGGGTAGGCGGGAGTATTTTGTGTGAGGGAGGGCAGCCCATTGTTTTAATTTTTACCAATACTTCGCATTTTCAATGCATTTGTTGATTCCGTAAAAAATACGACGGACTAGACAGGGAAGAGGCATAATATAATCCCAATGGATTAACCAATATTTAAAATTAAATACTGGGTAATCCAATGGGGGATATTAATGAGTTAAAAATATCGACAAAAATGCTCTCAATACAATCTTGGATATTCTGTACTGACCATAATATTATTTACACGCTGAACTTGATACTAGTTTCTGAAATTTGTATCCAAAGTTGCCTTATATTTTCATGTTTCGTGGAAATATAATGCCAAGTAAAGAAAGGTGAAAAACACAACAAATTAAAATTGTTCCCTGTGTGATGATACCATCAACAAAGATCTTCTAATTATCAACTTTTCATCCCTAACAAAATTAACCTTGTTAATAGTTAATGATAGTCGTAGATACGCTTAGGTATGCATAAGCAGCCACTTTTAATTCTTTTTTCTGTAAGCCAAGCGTCAACAGCTTGGAGACCAATGTGTATATATGTATATAACAATGTATAGCAGTGTATATACATATACATTGCAACTGGCAATATTGCCTGAAACTCAGTAGACGGGTGAAGCATTTCTCAGGCTCCAGGGGTGCCGCTTTTCACCAATAGTATATTGGTTGAGCAAATTATGAACAAGTACTTAATAATGGGGAAGATTGCCGAGTCTAAATAATAAATATATTGTTGAGGTTGGGTTAGTGCATGATAATAATTTTGCAAGAAATAACAGGTCTCTGTAGGTAAAGTAATTAGGCAGTTATGAGGAGAAACCTCTAAGCCAGTATGACTATATAGCAATTTGAAAGGGCATGAGGACAAGACTATGAGGTCAAGGAGCTAGGCTATGAGGACTATAGGCGCTGGGATATGAGGACAGGAGCTGGGACCTGAGGACAGGAGCTGGGATATAAGGGCAGGAGCTAGGCTATGAGGACTATAGGCGCTGGGATATGAGGACAGGAGCTGGGATATAAGGACAGGAGCTAGGCTATGAGGACTATAGGCGCCGGGATATGAGGACAGGAGCTGGGATATAAGGAGAGGAGCTAGGCTATGAGGACTATAGGCGCCGGGATATGAGGACAGGAGCTGGGATATAAGGACAGGAGCTAGGCTATGAGGACTATAGGCGCTGGGATATGAGGACACGGAGCTGGGATATAAGGACACGCAGCTGGGATAGAGGACAACGAGCGGAAAATTAAGAAGAGGCGTGGGATAAGAGGGACAAAGTGCAGAAACGGTGTCCAACCACTTGGGCCATCGGGGATCGAACGCTGACTCTTTAAGACTGGAGAGCGTCACTTTTACCAACTAGTCCAAGATGGATGGGTGACAGGTTTGTGTAGTAATAATGTAATATTTATAAAGCACTCGTGGATGGCACCAGAGGTAATCTTTTCTCAGGTAAATCCAAGTTTACCAAACTGATCTCTCTCGTGAGCCTTTTACAATACCCGGCGTATACCCGGAGTCTACCCGGAGTATACCTGGAGTATATCCGGAGTATACCCGGGGTATGCATGAAGTATACCTAAGAGTGGGTTCTGGGAGTTCTTCCCTTGACCTGTGATAACTTGGCCCCCTAAACACAGATATATATTAATACACCACAGCCATGTGTGTGTGTATTTGACACAGCCGCAGTATACCTGTAGGTCACGTCTCATGCTCTTACCAATGGAACAGTGAACGACACATTAAAGAACGAAGAACATGACGTTTGGGCCCTTCTTAGGGCCCATTATCAAGGGTTCTGCTTGTTAATGGTCCCACCTTGTTATACATTGTATACGGTTGGTGTGTGAGGGAGGAGAGGGAGGGAGTGGAGGGAGGGAGTGAGAGACAGAGTGGAGGGAGGGAGTGAGAGACAGAGTGGAGGGAGGGAGTGAGAGAGAGAGTGGAGGGAGGGAGGGAGTGAGACAGAGAGGAGGGGGAGTGAGAGACAGAGTGGAGGGAGGGAGTGAGAGACAGAGTGGAGGGAGGGACAGAGAGGAGGGAGGGAGTGAGAGACAGAGTGGAGGGAGGGAGTGAGAGACAGAGTGGAGGGAGGGAGTGAGAGAGGGAGAGTGGAGGGAGGGAGGGAGAGACAGAGTGGAGGGAGGGAGTGAGAGTGGAGGGAGGGAGGAGGGAGGGAGGGAGTGGAGTGGAGGGAGGAGGGAGACAGAGTGGAGGGAGGGAGTGAGAGAGAGTGGAGGGAGGGAGTGAGAGACAGAGAGGAGGGAGGGAGAGAGTGAGAGACAGAGTGGAGGGAGGGAGTGAGAGACAGAGTGGAGGATGAGTGAGAGAGTGGAGAGGGAGTGAGAGACAGAGTGGAGGGAGAGACAGAGTGGAGGGAGGGAGTGAGAGACAGAGTGGAGGGAGGGAGTGAGAGAGAGACAGAGTGGAGGGAGGGAGTGAGAGACAGAGTGGAGGGAGGGAGTGAGAGACAGAGTGGAGGGAGGGAGGGAGAGAGAGAGGGAGGGAGTGAGAGACAGAGTGGAGGGAGGGAGTGAGGGAGGGACAGAGTGGAGGGAGGAGAGAGTGAGAGAGGGAGTGAGAGACAGAGTGGAGGGAGGGAGTGAGAGACAGAGTGGAGGGAGGGAGTGAGAGACAGAGTGGAGGGAGGGAGTGAGAGACAGAGTGGAGGGAGGGAGTGAGAGACAGAGTGGAGGGAGGGAGTGAGAGACAGAGTGGAGGGAGGGAGTGAGAGACAGAGTGGAGGGAGGGAGTGAGAGACAGAGAGGGAGAGAGTGGAGGGAGGGAGTGAGAGACAGAGTGGAGGGAGGGAGTGAGAGACAGAGTGGAGGGAGGGAGTGAGAGACAGAGTGGAGGGAGGGAGTGAGAGACAGAGTGGAGGGAGGGAGTGAGAGAGAGAGTGGAGGGAGTGAGAGAGAGTGGAGGGAGGGAGTGAGAGTGGAGGGAGGGAGGGAGTGGAGAGACAGAGTGGAGGGAGGGAGTGAGAGAGTGAGGGAGGGAGGAGAGGGAGGGAGTGAGAGACAGAGTGGAGGGAGTGAGAGGGAGTGAGAGACAGAGTGGGGAGGGAGTGAGTGAGAGACAGAGTGGAGGGAGGGAGTGAGAGACAGAGTGGAGGGAGTGAGAGAAAGAGTGGAGAGAGTGGAGGGAGGGAGTGAGAGACAGAGTGGAGGGAGGGAGTGAGAGACAGAGTGGAGGGAGGGAGTGAGAGACAGAGTGGAGGGAGGGAGTGAGAGACAGAGTGGAGGGAGGGAGTGAGAGACAGAGTGGAGGGAGGGAGTGAGAGTGGAGGGAGGGAGTGAGAGACAGTGGAGGGAGGGAGTGAGAGTGGAGGGAGGGAGTGAGAGACAGAGTGGAGGGAGGGAGTGAGAGACAGAGTGGAGGGAGGGAGGGAGACAGAGTGGAGGGAGGGAGTGAGAGACAGAGTGGAGGGAGGGAGAGAGTGGAGGGAGGGAGAGAGTGGAGGGAGGGAGTGGAGGGAGGGAGTGAGTGGAGGGAGGGAGTGAGAGACAGAGTGGAGGGAGGGAGGGAGTGGAGAGAGTGAGAGACAGAGTGGAGGGAGTGAGAGACAGAGTGGAGGGAGGGAGGGAGGAGAGGGACAGAGTGGAGGGAGGGAGTGAGAGTGGAGGGAGGGAGTGAGAGTGGAGGGAGGGAGTGAGAGAGTGGAGTGGAGGGAGGGAGTGAGAGAGTGGAGGGAGTGAGAGGGAGGGAGGGAGTGAGTGAGAGACAGAGTGGAGGGAGGGAGTGAGAGAGAGACAGAGTGGAGGGAGGGAGTGAGAGACAGAGTGGAGGGAGGGAGTGAGAGACAGAGTGGAGGGAGGGAGAGAGAGAGAGGGAGGGAGAGAGACAGAGTGGAGGGAGGGAGGAGAGTGAGAGAGGGAGTGGAGGAGTGGAGGAGAGTGGAGGGAGGAGAGAGAGTGGAGGGAGGGAGTGAGAGACACAGAGTGGAGGGAGGGAGTGAGAGACAGGGAGTGAGAGAGGGAGAGGAGGGAGGGAGTGAGAGTGGAGGGAGGGAGTGAGAGACAGAGTGGAGGGAGGGAGTGAGAGAGAGAGTGGAGGGAGGGAGTGAGAGACAGAGTGGAGGGAGGGAGTGAGAGACAGAGTGGAGGGAGGGAGTGAGAGTGGAGGGAGGGAGTGAGAGACAGAGTGGAGGGAGGAGAGAGAGAGAGAGTGGAGGACAGGGGAGGGAGTGAGAGAGAGTGGAGGGAGGGAGTGAGAGAGACAGAGTGGAGGGAGGGAGTGGAGAGAGAGAGTGGAGGGAGGGAGTGAGAGACAGAGTGGAGGGAGGGAGAGTGAGAGAGAGACAGAGGGAGGGAGTGAGAGACAGAGTGCAGGGAGGGAGAGAGTGGAGGGAGGGAGTGAGAGACAGAGTGGAGGGAGGGAGAGAGTGAGAGACAGAGTGGAGGGAGGGAGTGAGAGTGGAGGGAGGGAGTGAGAGTGGAGGGAGGGAGTGAGAGTGGAGGGAGGGAGTGAGAGTGGAGGGAGGGAGTGAGAGAGGAGGGAGGGAGGGAGAGAGAGAGAGTGGAGGGAGGGAGTGAGAGACAGAGTGGAGGGAGGGAGTGAGAGACAGAGTGGAGGGAGGGAGTGAGACAGTGGAGGGAGAGTGGAGGGAGGGGAGGGAGAGAGAGACAGAGTGGAGGGAGGGAGTGAGAGAGAGAGTGAGGGAGGGAGAGAGAGTGGAGGGGAGGAGAGTGAGAGACAGAGTGGAGGGAGGGAGTGGAGAGAGAGAGAGACAGAGTGGAGGGAGGGAGTGAGAGACAGAGTGGAGGGAGGGAGTGAGAGAGGGAGGGAGGAGGGAGGGAGGGAGAGTGAGAGTGGTGGAGGGAGGGAGTGAGAGACAGAGTGGAGGGAGGGAGTGAGAGACAGAGTGGAGGGAGGGAGGGAGTGACCGTGGGGAGGGAGAGAGTGGAGGGAGGGAGTGAGTGAGGGAGTGGAGGGAGGGAGGGAGAGAGACAGAGTGGAGGGAGGGAGTGAGTGAGGGAGTGGAGGGAGGGAGAGACAGAGTGGAGGGAGGGAGAGTGAGAGACAGAGTGGAGGGAGGGAGTGAGAGACAGAGTGGAGGGAGGGAGTGAGAGACAGAGTGGAGGGAGGGAGTGAGAGACAGAGTGGAGGGAGGGAGAGAGAGTGGAGGGAGGGAGTGAGAGACAGAGTGGAGGGAGGGAGTGAGAGTGGAGGGAGGGAGGGAGTGAGAGACAGAGTGGAGGGAGGGAGTGAGTGGAGAGGGAGGGAGAGTGGAGGGAGGGAGTGAGAGTGGAGGGAGGGAGTGAGAGACAGAGTGGAGGAGGGAGAGAGAGTGGAGGGAGGGAGAGTGGAGGGAGGGAGTGAGAGACAGAGTGGAGGGAGGGAGTGAGAGAGAGTGGAGGGAGGGAGTGAGAGACAGAGTGGAGGGAGGGAGTGAGAGACAGAGTGGAGGGAGGGAGTGAGAGACAGAGTGGAGGGAGAGAGTGGAGAGGGAGTGAGAGTGGAGGGAGGGAGTGAGAGACAGAGTGGAGGGAGGGAGGGGAGAGACAGAGTGGAGGGAGGGAGTGAGAGAGAGTGGAGGGAGGGAGTGAGAGACAGAGTGGAGGGAGGGAGTGAGAGACAGAGTGGAGGGAGGGAGAGAGAGTGGAGGGAGGGAGTGAGAGTGGAGGGAGGGAGTGAGAGACAGAGGGAGGGAGGAGAGTGGAGGGAGTGAGAGTGGAGGGAGGGAGGGAGTGAGAGTGGAGGGAGGGAGTGAGTGAGAGTGGAGGGAGGGAGTGAGAGAGAGTGGAGGGAGGGAGGGAGTGAGAGTGGAGGGAGGGAGTGAGTGAGAGGGAGGGAGGAGAGTGGAGTGGGAGTGAGAGTGGAGGGAGGGAGTGAGAGTGGAGGGAGGGAGTGAGTGAGAGTGGAGGGAGGGAGAGAGTGGAGGGAGGGAGTGAGAGAGAGTGGAGGGAGGGAGTGAGAGTGGAGGGAGGGAGTGAGAGTGGAGGGAGGGAGTGAGAGTGGAGGGAGGGAGAGTGAGAGACAGAGTGGAGGGAGGGAGTGAGAGACAGAGTGGAGGGAGGGAGTGAGAGTGGAGGGAGGGAGTGAGAGTGGAGTGGAGTGGAGGAGTGGAGGGAGGGAGTGAGAGAGTGGAGGGAGGGAGTGAGAGACAGAGTGGAGGGAGGGAGTGAGAGACAGAGTGGAGGGAGGGAGTGGAGAGACAGAGTGGAGGGAGGGAGTGAGAGACAGAGTGGAGGGAGGGAGTGGAGGGAGGGAGAGAGAGAGAGACAGAGTGGAGGGAGGAGAGTGAGAGACAGAGGGAGGGAGGAGAGAGAGACAGAGTGGAGGGAGGGAGTGAGAGACAGAGTGGAGGGAGGGAGTGAGAGACAGAGTGGAGGGAGGGAGTGAGAGAGTGGAGGGAGGGAGTGAGAGACAGAGTGGAGGGAGGGAGTGAGAGACAGAGTGGAGGGAGGGAGTGAGAGACAGAGTGGAGAGTGGAGGGAGGGAGTGAGAGGAGAGGTGAGAGGGAGTGGAGAGACAGAGTGGAGGGAGGGAGTGAGAGACAGAGTGGAGGGAGGGAGTGAGAGTGGAGGGAGGGAGTGAGTGGAGGGAGGGAGTGAGAGACAGAGTGGAGGGAGGGAGTGAGAGACAGAGTGGAGGGAGGGAGGGAGTGAGAGACAGAGTGGAGGGAGGGAGTGACGAGAGTGGAGGGGGGAGTGGAGTGAGGGAGTGGAGGGAGGGAGGGAGAGAGTGGAGGGAGGGAGTGAGAGTGGAGAGACAGAGTGGAGGGAGGGAGTGAGAGACAGAGTGGAGGGAGAGAGTGGAGGGAGGGAGTGAGAGACAGAGTGGAGGGAGGGAGTGAGAGACAGAGTGGAGGGAGGGAGTGAGAGACAGAGTGGAGGGAGGGAGTGAGAGACAGAGTGGAGGGAGGGAGTGAGAGACAGAGTGGAGGGAGGGAGTGAGAGAGTGGAGGGAGGGAGTGAGAGACAGAGTGGAGGGAGGGAGTGAGAGACAGAGTGGAGGGAGGGAGTGAGAGACAGAGTGGAGGGAGGGAGTGAGAGACAGAGTGGAGGGAGGGAGTGAGAGAGGGAGGGTGGAGGGAGGGAGGGAGAGACAGAGTGGAGGGAGGGAGTGAGAGACAGAGTGGAGAGAGGGAGGGAGGGAGTGAGAGACAGAGTGGAGGGAGGGAGTGGAGGGAGAGGAGAGTGGAGGGAGGGAGTGAGAGTGGAGGGAGGGAGTGAGAGAGTGGAGGGAGGGAGTGAGAGTGGAGGGAGGGAGTGAGAGACAGAGTGGAGGGAGGGAGTGAGAGACAGAGTGGAGGGAGGGAGTGAGAGACAGAGTGGAGGGAGGGAGTGAGAGAGAGACAGAGTGGAGGGAGGGAGAGAGTGAGAGACAGAGTGGAGGGAGGGAGTGAGAGACAGAGTGGAGGGAGGGAGTGAGAGACAGAGTGGAGGGAGGGAGTGAGAGACAGAGTGGAGGGAGGGAGTGAGAGACAGAGTGGAGGGAGGGAGTGAGAGACAGAGTGGAGGGAGGGAGTGAGAGACAGAGTGGAGGGAGGGAGTGAGAGAGAGAGTGGAGGGAGGGAGTGAGAGAGAGAGTGGAGGGAGGGAGTGAGAGAGAGAGTGGAGGGAGGGAGTGAGAGAGAGAGTGGAGGGAGGGAGTGAGAGTGGAGGGAGGGAGAGTGGAGGGAGGGAGGGAGAGACAGAGTGGAGGGAGGGAGTGAGAGACAGAGTGGAGGGAGGGAGTGAGAGAGAGTGGAGTGGAGGGAGTGGAGTGGAGGGAGGGAGTGGAGGGAGGGAGTGGAGAGAGAGACAGAGGGAGTGAGGGAGTGGAGTGGAGGGGTGTAGCATCATGCCCTGGGAAGAAAGTAAGGTATGATTGCCTGTCCGACATAATAAAGATGGCTCCACTGGTGCCTCCAAGGTTCACCATGACCTGTATTGAGGAGGGTAGAAATATCCTAAGCTACTCTATCCCCTTGAGACGTATTTTATCGTCTCAATAAACGTACTTGAACTTGACCTGTATTGACTCTGGTTGTGTCTGATGGCCGAAGACCAAATTAAATTTCAAATTCAAGTACATTTATTGAGACAATAAAATACATCTCAAAGGGATAAAGTATCTTAGGCTATTTCTACTCTCCCATCTAAGGACGAAAGACCACCACGGGCGCCCTCTTGTTAGGGATCCGAGTACCCCTGAGGTTGACGACGGCACCCTCACACACACTCCGCTTGTCTTGCTCCATAACATTGCTTCACTATCTTGAGGTTATCTTGAGATGATTTCGGGGCTTTAGTGTCCCCGCGGCCCAGTCCTCGACCAGGCCTCCACCCCCAGGAAGCAGCCCGTGACAGCTGACTAACACCCAGGTACCTATTTTACTGCTAGGTAACAGGGGCATAGGGTGAAAGAAACGTTGCCCATTGTTTCTCGCCGGCGCTGGGATCGAACCCAGGACCACAGGATCACAAGTCCAGCGTGCTGTCCGCTCGGCCGACCGGTATCCCACTATCCGACAGCTTTAAAATGTAGGTTTTTCTAGTTTGGTTGTTTAGTCTCCGTGAGAGGTGTGCTCCAGGTCGTCTTAGTGGCTCCAAGTTGTCTGGGTCACACTCTCACCTAATACATAGAACTTTTTTACGAAATCAAGCAGTCGGTTAATGTAAATATTTCAGCAAACAGAACAGCGCCTCAATATTGAGGTCTCTATGTCTCCGTCTCAATAGGTTAGGTGGGTTGCTTGGGTACTTGTACGTTTCTGGCCAAAGAGATGCAATGTTAAGAGAGTGGTAAATATACAGAGAACACGCTGGTCTGAGAGACTTCACTTCTACGGTAAGAAGTTATCCAAACATTGTGAGACTGACTTAGAAGAATGTGGTAAGCAAGAATGATTATATAGCTCGGATCAAAGTCTGTGTATGTACTCACCTAGTTGTGCTTGCGGGGGTTGAGTTCTGGCTCTTTGGTCCCGCCTTTAAACTGTCAATCAACTGTTTCTAATACTACTATTCCCCCCCCCCCCCCACACACACACACACACACACACACACACACACACACACACACACACACACACACACACACACACACACACACACACCAGGAAGCAGCCCGTGACAGCTGACTAACTCCCATGTACCTATTTACTGCTAGGTAACAGGGGCATAGGGTGAAAGAAACTCTCCCCATCGTTTCTCGCCGGCGCCCGGAATCGAACCCGGGACCACAGGATCACGTGTTCAGTGTGCTGTCCACTCGGCCACCGGCCCCTTAACCTCACCTCCACACACACGTGTGGAGGGAGGTGTGTACTCACCTATATGTACTCACCTATATGTGCTTGCAGGATCGAGCATTGACTCTTGGATCCCGCCTTTCCAGCTATCGGTTGTTTACAGCAATGACTCCTGTCCCATTTCCCTATCATACCTAGTTTTAAAAGTATGAATAGTATTTGCTTCCACAACCTGTTCCCCAAGTGCATTCCATTTTTCCACTACTCTCACGCTAAAAGAAAACTTCCTAACATCTCTGTGAGTCATCTGAGTTTCCAGTTTCCACCCAAGTCCCCTCGTTCTGTTATTATTACGTGTGAACATTTCATCTATTTCCACTATGTCAATTCCCCTGAGTATTTTATATGTCCCTTTCATATCTCCTCTCTCCCTTCTTTTCTCTAGTGTCGTAAGGTTCAGTTCCTTCAGACGCTCTTCATATCCCATCCCTCGTAACTCTGGGACAAGCCTCGTCGCAAACCTCTGAACCTTCTCCAGTTTCTTTATGTGTTTCTTCAGGTGGGGGCTCCATGATGGCGCGGCATACTCTAAGACGGGTCTCACGTAGGCAGTGTAAAGCGCCCTAAAAGCCTCCTCATTTAGGTTTCTGAATGAAGTTCTAATTTTCGCTAGTGTAGAGTACGCTGCTGTCGTTGTTCTATTTATATGTGCCTCAGGAGTTAGATTAGGTGTCACATCCACTCCCAGGTCTCTTTCTCGAATCGTTACAGGTAGGCTGTTCCCCTTCATTGTTACTGTCCCTTTGGTCTCCTGTCACCTGATCCCATTTCCATAACTTTACATTTACTGGTGTTAAACTCCAGTAGCCATTTCCCTGACCATCTCTGCAGCCTGTTTAGTCCTCTTGGAGGATCCTACAATCCTCGTCTGTCACAACTCTTCTCATTAATTTTGCGTCATCTGCAAACATTGACATGTAGGATTCCACTCCTGTAAACATATCATTTACGTAAATTAGAAAGAGGATTGGTCCCAGCACCGATCCTTGAGGTACTCCACTTGTTACTGTTCGCCAGTCCGACTTTTCGCCCCTTACCATTACCCTCTGGCTCCTTCCTGTTAGGTAGTTCTTCACCCATACTAGGGCCTTTCCGCTTACTCCTGCCTGCCTCTCAAGTTTGTATAGCAGTCTCATGTGCGGTACCGTATCAAAGGCCTTTTGGCAGTCAAGAAATATGCAGTCTGCCCAGCCTTCTCTGTCCTGCCTTATCCTTGTTACTTTATCATAGAATTCTAATGTGTGTGTGTGTATGTGTACGTGTAGTGTGTGTGTACGTGTAGTGTGTGTGTACGTGTAGTGTGTGTGTAGACGTGTACTGGGCGTGTGGGCCAGCAAGGGCTGACGACTGCCTGCGCCGCCACTACGCTCATCCCAGCTGTCACCGCGCATGCGCCGAGGAGTCTCTCCCGCACACGCCATTAACGCCATCTATTGTTGTTGTCCTTCCTAGTCAACCTTGTGCAGAAGATTCATCATGAACCGGGACAATTACGGTGTATGTATGGAAGCATGATATCCCGGTTACCAAGAGGCAACAGTTTACATGTATATATTGCGACGGGTCGGTGGCGGAGGATGGCAGGGCAGGGTGTGGTGTCCTAATAAGGGAATATACGGAGTTTGGGACTGTGGACAGGAAAATGAACTCCGGCTTAGTAATTATATATCATCCACACAAGCTGAACTGCAGGCCATTCTGGCGTGTTTGGAGGAAGTACGTCATGACGACAAAAATGTTTTTGTATTTGTCGATAGCCGAGGAGCACTGGAGTCCTTAAACAGTCGAAACCCAGTCTTCATGTCTATAGTTGAGGATTGTAAGAGAAGAATAGCTGAGATACAGCTGAAAGGTCATAGTGTGAAATTCATGTGGATTCCATCTCATGTTGGAATAGTGCTCAACGAGGTGGCGGATGACTTGGCCAAACGTGCCACATCAAAACCACAAATTGACATTGAATGTGAATTCACAATGAGACAAATAAGAAGCAAAATCAGAAATATTCAGGCACAGGCAGGAGTGGAGAGGAGAGAGATAATGTATGAGAGTAGTCAAACCATGCAACACTACATGTATGTGAGTCAAAACACCCTTTTCACTTATGGTAAAAGGAGAAATGCTTGGAGTGACTCTGTGTACATGCGGCTCAGGCTTGGGTACAAATATTACTGGGAATATGGGATAGGCGTTCATGATAATGACACGAAGTGTAAACTATGTGGTATGTTAAGGTCTCACACCCTTGCCCATTATGTTCTTGATTGTCCGTTGATTAATGTATATAGAAACACTGAGATAAGGACTGTTCCTGAGCAAATAGCCTGGATGTGTCACAAAGGAAAGGTTGATGATATTCTTGAGAGATATAAGAATTTTGCACCAAGACTGTAATATTTTGTTGAATTATCCGTATAACTAGGTCATAAAGTATTTGTGTACGTCTGATACCATACCACTTGTGAAGGAGGAAATGTACATGTTTATCTCTCAGAATGTTTGGTAACAGGTTTATTGTTTGTGATGTGTGTCTATGTATGTACTAACACGTTGTACTGAACGGGGTGAGAATAGCTTGAGCTACCTCATCCCTTTGTGTGTATTTTACCTCAATAAACTTATTTCAATTTCAATTTCAATTCAATTCAATTCACCTTGTGCAGTGTTGCATCTGTGTAATGATCAATGTTCTCCCTAATAGTATTTGAGGTTTCCCAATATTTGAGGTTTAGTTTCACTTGCCTTCATTTATCGGTTCAACATTGACCTGTGTGATTAGATCAACATTGAGCCCCAGGTGGCAAGGTTAGGATAAGGTTTCAACAACGGATACGTCACATATCTAACAACGTCGACCAATGTGTTACCATTGCCTCGTTATTAGAAAACAATTAAAGCACCGTAATATTGTCGTTTTCTACGTATCGGCAAGGATAAGTTAATGAGTTACTTGGGTTCGTACATTGCTAGTAAGGCAAAAACAGTTGCGTTTATTACGGAGTGGCAGAGAGAACATCCTGTATGTTAAGGTATCAGAACCTGTGAGCAGCGAGATATATCATGAGCTTGGTGGTGTTCGGACGCGCGAGGTTATGTTTGTTTCTGGGCTGTCTGGAGTAAATAGCCCGAGGGCGGCCGGGCATTCATGAATTCTTAATCAGCCGAAGCCGAGAGTGAGACAAGGCCTCGGACGCGCTCGCTGCCTTACCCAAATTCGCTCATCTGATGTTACCTCCCATCTCCCCATCCTTGTTCTATCCCTACCTTCTCCCCCGCCATTTCGAAAGCAAATTCTGATCTTTAATCAAGCGAGGCATCTTTTAGGTGAACTATAATATAAATGTGATGGTTTGATTACGTGCTGCGTGCGCTGTGTATACGATTGAATGCGTAATATGAGGCGGAGGCGGAGGTGGTAAGTGCGGTGGAGGAGTTGTGTGGGGTTGTGGCATACGCCGGTGTGGGCCCGGCGTGGCGGGTCGTGAGCTGTAAGCGATACTCGTGGGTGTTCCCTGTGTAAGTGAACCTTACACCCATCTATTGCCCGACTCCCATTACTAATGTCATTAATATGTACAAATATTGTGAAGGTTGGGTCTTGGGAGAGGAGGAGGGAGGAGGGAGGAGGAGAGCAAGTGGAAGCCGTAGCCAGCCACCTGTCCGCCCAGGTGATGTATGGTCCCCCCTCCCCCCCCCATCCCCCCTTCCCCCCCTCCCCTTCATCATACTCAGCCCATCCTCCTGTTTTGGGAGTACTTATAGTAACGATGAGCATTATAGTATATATATACCCACGTACATTATAATTAGAAAGTAGAAAACCGCGCTATTGAGTTGCACAATCCGGAAAACTATTTTCTACTTGTGTTACAAACTATCTTAACCTGACCTTCATCGGCCTAATACACGCTATCGGAGGCCTAATATATTACATATATATGCTATACTAAGCCTAGGAATATTTAGTTTGTTTTTTAGCTTAATTTTTTTCCGACTATAAAGTGAGTAGTACAAAGTTCTACTATCTAATTGCTTAGAACGTCAAGCTTTGTACTATGGTGGACATAGTTACGAAAACTACTATTTATACAAGAGAATGTGTTACCGTACCCTATTACACCCTTCCTCCCCAGCATCTACCCCCTTCATCCCCAGCATCACCCCTTCCTCCCCAGCATCTACCCCCTTCATCCCCAGCATCACCCCTTCCTCCTCAGCATCTACCCCCTTCATCCCCAGCATCACCCCTTCCTCCCCAGCATCACCCCTTCCTTCCCAGCATCTACCCCCTTCCTCCCCAGCATCACCCCCTTCCTCCCCAGCATCACCCCTTCCTCCCCAGCATCTACCCCCTTCATCCCCAGCATCACCCCTTCCCAGCATCACCCCCTTCCTCCCCAGCATCACCCCTTCCTCCCCAGCATCACCCCCTTCCTCCCCAGCATCACCCCCTTCCTCCCCAGCATCACCCCCTTCCTCCCCAGCATCACCCCTTCCTCCTCAGCATCACCCCCTTCCTCCCCAGCATCACCCCCTTCCTCCCCAGCATCACCCCCTTCCTCCCCAGCATCACCCCTTCCTCCTCAGCATCACCCTTTCCTCCCCAGCATCACCCCTTCCTCCCCAGCATCACCCCCTTCCTCCCCAGCACCCCCCCCCCCTTCCTCCATGCATCTTCTCCTTCATCCCCACCCCCTTCCAGCATCATTCCTTCCCCAGCATCACCCCTTTTCTTCCAGCATATCACCCTTCCTTCGAGCATCTCTTCCCCCCCCCCTCACCCCCAGCATATCCCCCTTCCTTCAAGCATCTCTCCCCCCCCCCTCACCCCCAGCATTACCCGCTTCCTTCCAGCATCTCTCCCCCCCCCTCACCCCCAGCATTACCCGTTTCCTTCAAGCATCTCTTCCCCCCCCCCCCCACCCCCAGCATTACCCCTTTCCTTCCAGCATCTCTTCCTCGGAACATCACCTCTTCCTGCAGCGTCTCCTCTTCCTCCATGCATCTCCTGTTCCTTCCAGTATGGCCCTTTCCTCTGGTTGATACCTGGTTGATGGGGTTCTGGGAGTTCTTCCACTCCCCAAGCCCGGCCCGAGGCCAGGCTCGACTTGTGAGAGTTTGGTCCACCAGGCTGTTGCTTGGAGCGGCCCGCAGGCCCACATACGGAACTTCTCTTAGAAAACAGTCAGTTTTCTCTTGAAGATGTCTACGGTTGTTCCGGCCTCTAAGCATCTCTTCCTGCCTCCATGCCCAGCCTCCATGCCCAGCCTCCATGCCCAGCCTCCATGCCCAGCCTCCATGCCACTCCTCACTGCCCAGCCCCAATGATCATAATACTGATCGTGTTGACAATTTAAAGTTATATATTATAACTTTTATAACATATAAGATAACTCATATATTTAAGGTTGATTTGCATGGCTCTTGTGATCTTTTTACTGTCTTGCCCGGGGATCGAACTCGGGTCCCTCGGGTGTGATAATACCTGAATTGTACAAGTATTATTTCCTTCGTGTATACTAATTACACATTTTTCTCTTTCAGGTATGTGTCGTGTAGTCGTTTTGATGGGACAGTACGCCAGGCGGATATAAGGTACAATATTGTATAATTATAACGTTTTGTTAGAAACAGAGTTACTAATAAGATTTTCAAATAGTCTTTGGCCAGCATTCATCAAGCATTTACGAAACCTGTACATCCTTCAACAATCATGGCGACTTTGTTTACCTTTACTAAACACGTTATTTTTTCGGAAGCACTTCGAGGTAGTCTGTAACAATAATAGCCTTGGGGTGATGAGTTCTGAATCCCATAAACTGTTTAATAAATGTTTTAAACAAAGGCGCCATGATTAAGGAAAGATGTACAGGTTTCGTAAGTAGTTGAGTAAATGGTTGGTGGCCGTGGTTGGCATCCCTAGCTGTGGTTGGCATCCCTGGCCGTGGTTGGCATCCCTAGCTGTGGTTGGCATCCCTGGCCGTGGTTGGCATCCCTAGCTGTGGTTGGCATCCCTGGCCGTGGTTGGCATCCCTGGAAGTGGTTGGCATCCCTGGCCGCGGTTGGCATCCCTGGCCGTGGTTGGCATCCCTGGCCGTGGTTGGCATCCCTGGCCGTGGTTGGCATCCCTGGCCGTGGTTGTCATCCCTGGCCGCGGTTGGCATCCCTAGCTGTGGTTGGCATCCCTGGCTGCGGTTGGCATCCCTGGCTGTGGTTGGCATCCCTGGCCGTGGTTGGCATCCCTGGCCGCGGTTGGCATCCCTAGCTGTGGTTGGCATCCCTGGCCGTGGTTGGCATCCCTGGCCGTGGTTGGCATCCCTGGCCGCGGTTGGCATCCCTGGCCGTGGTTGGCATCCCTGGCCGTGGTTGGCATCCCTGGCCGTGGTTGGCATCCCTGGCCGTGGTTGGCATCCCTGGCCGCGGTTGGCATCCCTGGCCGTGGTTGGCATCCCTGGCCGTGGTTGGCATCCCTAGCTGTGGTTGGCATCCCTGGCCGTGGTTGGCATCCCTGGAAGTGGTTGGCATCCCTGGCCGCGGTTGGCATCCCTGGCCGTGGTTGGCATCCCTGGCCGTGGTTGGCATCCCTGGCCGCGGTTGGCATCCCTGGCCGTGGTTGGCATCCCTGGCCGCAGTTGGCAGTGGTGTCCACTCTGTCGCTGTCTCGCGCTCATGTCTATTATATTCATTGTATTACCTATTAATAAGTGTATGTAAATTGGCTAGATTTACGAGCCTGCTGCGGGTGTCGGTTTGTTCTCCGAGTATACCCGCGTTCGCATCCCTCACCCGCCGACTCCTTGTGCAGTTATCCGAATGATAACCTGTTTTCTCGCCAAATACGCCCCATTTTTTACGTACTCGACCAATCCGTTAAAAATGCGATATATTAGTACAAATTATAGCCCTGTAATATTGACGTTTTTATATGCATCAGCCTTGATAGGTGGCTTGCTTGGGTGCGTAAGTTTGTGGAGAGTTGAAACAGTTGCATATTTAACGGAGTGGTAACGTGAGAGAACGGGCTGGTCGGTCAACTCCTGGGTGCTGGACACCATTATGTTATTGACTGTTGAGAAGCAAGTGAAGAACATAGTCGGTGCCTGAGGTGCAGTCCTGAAGCGTCCTGCTCCTCACCCGTCCACACTCCCATAATCTTCTTGTTTGAGAAGCTGTCCACTTGAGACCGTTAATTAAGCAAGTCCCAGCTGTGTCTGGGTACAAGTGACAGGATGAACAACCCAGCGGGTTTTCTTTCTATTGGGGGGGGGGGAGTGTTGTACATGCTGCTATGGCAGTGTGTCCACTCTTAGGCTGAGTGACGCTACCCAATAAACTCGCCCCTCGGGGCAGAAGTTAATAAAACTCCCACACACACTACATCCTCAGTTGGAATATGACGTCAATGGACGTCAGCCCCCTCCACACTTCTGTAGTCCAAATCCTCAGCCGGATTAATATTATGACGTCAGTGTGACATTACTCACCTTGTGCAAAGTATATATAAAACACAACATTTTGTTCTCTTATTTTAGTTACGTTGAGTTGTGTTGGATTCGATTAAGTTATGTTTAAGTCCTTTGTAAGTGATTGCGTAAATACTTGATGAATCCTGGCCCTGGCCAACCAGGCTGTTAGATGTTTCTGCTGGCAATCTAATGTAGAAATCACTGCCCAGTTGATCAGGTATCCTTTAGAGGTGTTCACTAGATTCTCTGAGGAGGGGCTCGCCTGGCCACCGGTGGAGGTGGACGTGTTGTTGTTGTCGACTCCCGTTTCACCAGTCTGTGATTGCACGTGTTTGTTTGCGAACTATTGCGGGGCCCCGGGGCCATGCTGGCCTGCAGTATTGGGGGGGGGGGGGTCTCTCTGCCCCCTGTCCCGAGGAAGGATTCGATTGGCTTGAAGTTCTCCAAGAAGGCATCTTGCACGGCTGTGGAGGTGGTTATTTTGGACCTGTTGCGTGTTCCGGTGGCGGAGGTCTGTGGTGTGCAGCTGGTTGCTGATCGCAGTGCTGTGGTGATGTTTGGATCCTCGGCGGTCTACTGGGATATTGTGGAGCATTATGATGGGCGCTCTTTCACGCTCCTTGCTGGTGGTGGATCCGTGACGGTGTCCGATCGTTATAGGGTGACGACATATCAGATTCAGATTCAGATTCAGATGTTTATTCAGGTAAGGTATATACATACAAGTGATGTTACATTAATGGATTGATATATAGATAGAGCTAGTACATACAATGCCTAAAGCCACTATTACGCAATGCGTTTCGGGCAAATATGTTGTGGTGCATTGGGGGGGGGGGGCATTTGAATTCCCAGAGGATTTTTGTGACGTTACTTTACCAATTTTCGAGTGAGAGAGTGAGAGATGTGCTGAGTGAGAGATTGAACGTCGTCTCCTCTGGGCATTGGAAGGGTGTCTCGAGTGGAACCCACACGTTGGCCATGCGCCTCAAGACCCCTATTCCGTCGTCGGTCATGCTGACGGGATATTCTCTCAGAGTGTTCTATGCGAGCCAACCCCGGACTTGCTTCCGTTGCAGGTTGTTGGGGCACCAAGCTGTGGTTTGTGATGCTGGCAGCATTTGCTCTTGAACCTTTTCGGGAGGATGACTTTCCCCTGCTGGAGGGCCTGGTTTCGCCTCGGTGTGTTATCAACATGGATGGTCTCTCATGCCCATCATATATCCTGATGGTGGCGCTGGCTTCTGCGGACTGCCCGGTTAACGATGTGGATGTCGAGGCTGTGGAGTGTGCGGCTCTGCCCCGGGCCCTGTCACCTGCTTCCCTGCCTCCTCCGCCCCCACTTGCCCCGTCTCCGGTTGCGGTGTCTTCGATGTATTGCCAGGTGCCATGCGTGTCCTGTGGATGTGTCCGTGGAGCAGTCTCCGGTGGTCGAGGCTGTGGTGTTATGGGATCGTGCGATGCGAGGTCTTGCGCGTCCTACCAGGGATTTTGCTGAGGTGCCTCCAAGGGGGCCCGACAGTTCCGACGACTTACGCCAGGTTTCCAAGCGGTCGAGGCGAACTTAGAGTTTGTCTTCCCATCATGGTGTGGACCGGGCCGACGTGAAGGACTATGGGGACTCCGAGGATTCTTCTTCTGCTGACGACGTTGGTGGTGTGCAGGAGGCTGTTGTGGGCCCAACTAGTGGTGAAGCCATGTTGGTGGCTGGTGTGTTGTGGGGAAGGGGGCTGGTGTGGAAGCGTCGGTTCCTGCTTCTGTCCCCTCGCCCCCGTGTTCCCATTCCCCGGCGTGGGGGGTTGTACCCCCTGATGTGTGGGCGTGGGAGGTTGTACCCCCTGATGTGTGGGCGTTGGTGTGGCCCGTGACCTGGTCATTGTGTTGAAGAAAGACGCTGGCCGAGTGGGCTCTGTGCCTTTGCCCTCCTGTCCTGCAGTCCGCTGAGCAGCCGCCCCCTGTGCAGCCATCACCTGTGCGGCCGCCCCTTGTGCAGCTGCTTCGTGTGCGTCCCTCCCCCACCCCCACCCCCACCCCGTGTAGGAAAGTCCCGTGCTGGTTGTGTCTGTGTTTATGCGTCACCCGCTTCGGTCGCGTGCTGGCATTCCCCCTTCTAAGGAGGAGGGGGGGGGGGGCTCTGGGATGCTTACGTTCTGAATTATCCTCATTTGAAGTTCCAGATAAATATTAGGATTACTATTACTTTGTGTGTTGTTCATCGATTGTTGTTCATCAGTTTCTGTGCGTGGATGTGCTGTAGTTATGTGTTGATGTGGCGCTCTGGTGACTTATACTTACTGTGTTTCATTGTGTGCTCGTTTGTTCACCTGTCAAAATACAAGTAACTTGTAGAGTGTGGGGGTGGTCTCGTATACCTTTTGGTGCCTGGTTCCTTCTGAGCTGGTGTTTGTGTTTTTATATTTGCTTTTTTATTTTTGTTTTGTACCCTTTGTGCGTTCTGTCTATATTTTGTAGTTTGTTTTCCCGTTATCGTGCTTTGTAATCGTGTTACTTTGTGCTTATGTTCTGGTCTTGTCTTTAGTTGTACCGTTGCCTCGGCACCTTCTTTTTCTTGTATATATTGTACATTTCCATTATAAATAAAAACAAAAATTAGATTCTCTTTTGAACAGCGTGAGAGGTGGACCAGTTGCGCCGCTTATATTTAGAGTATAGAGGGAGGGTTGAGAAGCCTTGGGCCTTTGATGTTGTTAGTTCTCTCATTATACTTATTCACTACTGTTTATAACTGTGTTATAACTGCATAGGTTTCGTTGCACTCATGCACAATCAAGAGACCCGGGTTCAGTTCCCGGCCGGGATAGAAACGATTTGGACAGCGGATGAAAAGACGACGACGTTTCGAACCGTCCTGGACCATTATCAAGTCGATTGTGTCAACTCTTCACAGTCGACTTGATATCTTCACAAGGATTTTGACAGCGTTTCATTTTAGGTGATGTCGCTGTTCCCTTAAAGTAAATAGGTATATGGGAGTTAAACAGACTGTGCCCTAATTCCTGGGTGGGGGGGTGGGGGGGGGGTCTGTACTTAGTATTTTTGACTGCAGGATCGTGCACTAGTTCTTGGACCCCGCTTTTGTAGTTGCCGGTTCAATGCAATGCCCATTTCCCTATTGCATCAACTTTTAAATTGTATTTCAATCTAGGCTATTGTATCATCATAAAATGAATGGAGTCTGCTTCTTCATCCTGCTCCTTTCGTTCGTTCCATTTGTCCTCCAAGTATGTCCTCACCCCTCTCCTCTCTCACCCCTCATTCCCACTCACCTCTTCCCTCGATCCCGCCCTTATCCACCCTATCCCGCCTTCCCTTTTCTCCCATATCCTTCCCTCCCTCCCAGCTTGGGAGGTGTGCAGTCCGCCCCCCTGGTCGTTATCGCTGGCTACCTCACGTGCCTGAACCATCCACTTGGGCCACCACGGGGGGCCCCCATGGTGCCCCACCACGGGGGCCCCCATGGTGCCCCACCACGGGGGCCCCCATGGTGCCCCACCACGGGGGCCCCCACAGTGCCCCACCACGGGGGCCCCCACGGTGCCTCAACTATTTTGGGATTATAGTAATTACTGCGTTTGATGGATGCCGATAGTATTCCCGTGGCGCCTGCCATTGTAATGGGGCGTTGCAGGGAGTTGGTTGGTGTTCTCCTCCCGTTTTGTGGGTCGATTGTCGTCCAATGGTGGCAGAGTTGGGAAGGTAATTATCACCAGGAAAACGCCAAGCCATTATGGATATATATAATACCTGGAAGGGATACGAGGGCAAGGGGATGGGATATGAGGGTAGTGATTTGGGATTTAAGGACAACCGGGTTGGGATTATGAGGACAGAGAGCTGGGATACGAGGACAGAGGGAAGGAACGATGCCCAGTCACTTGGATATGAGGGGATCGAGCGCCGACCCCTGCAATATCCAAGGGCGTCCGCTTTTCATCCGTCTTTGATCAGTTCGTTCAGATAATGCGATGTTTGCATTAGTCGGAACGCGTTGGGACGGAATATGTCTTTGTATGTCAAGTTTAATAAGGGTATGTGGGTGTTGGGAGGCGTATGTTGGGTGTTGGGTGTTGGGAGGTGTATGTTTGGAGGTGTATGTTTGGAGGTGGGTGTTGGGAGGTGGGTGTTTGGAGGTGTATGTTGGGTGGTGGGTGTTGGGAGGTGGGTGTTTGGAGGTGGGTGTTGGGAGGCGTGTGGTGGGTGTTGGGAGGTGTATGTTTGAAGGTGGGTGTTGGGAGGCGTATGTTTGGAGGTGTATGTTTGGAGGTGGGTGTTGGGAGGTGGGTGTTTGGAGGTGGGTGTTGGGAGGTGGGTGTTTGGAGGTGGGTGTTGGGAGGTGTATGTTGGGTGGTGGGTGTTGGGAGGCGTATGTTTGGAGGTGTATGTTTGGAGGTGGGTGTTGGGAGGTGGGTGTTTGGAGGTGTATGTTGGGTGGTGGGTGTTGGGAGGTGGGTGTTTGGAGGTGGGTGTTTGGAGGTGGGTGTTGGGAGGTGTATGTTTGAAGGTGGGTGTTGGGAGGCGTATGTTTGGAGGTGTATGTTTGGAGGTGGGTGTTGGGAGGTGGGTGTTTGGAGGTGGGTGTTTGGAGGTGGGTGTTGGGAGGCGTGTGGTGGGTGTTGGGAGGTGTATGTTTGAAGGTGGGTGTTGGGAGGCGTATGTTTGGAGGTGTATGTTTGGAGGTGGGTGTTGGGAGGTGGGTGTTTGGAGGTGGGTGTTGGGAGGTGGGTGTTTGGAGGTGGGTGTTTGGAGGTGGGTGTTTGGAGGTGGGTGTTGGGAGGTGTATGTTGGGTGGTGGGTGTTGGGAGGCGTATGTTTGGAGGTGTATGTTTGGAGGTGGGTGTTGGGAGGTGGGTGTTTGGAGGTGTATGTTGGGTGGTGGGTGTTGGGAGGTGTATGTTTAGAGGTGTATGTTTGGAGGTGGGTGTTGGGAGGTGTATGTTTGAAGGTGGGTGTTGGGAGGTGTATGTTTGGAGGTGTATGTTTGGAGGTGGGTGTTGGGAGGCGTATGTTTGGAGGTGGGTGTTGGGAGGCGTATGTTTGGAGGTGGGTGTTGGGAGGCGTATGTTTGGAGGTGTATGTTTGAAGGTGGGTGTTTGGAGGTGTATGTTGGGTGGTGGGTGTTGGGAGGTGTATGTTTAGAGGTGTATGTTTGGAGGTGGGTGTTGGGAGGTGTATGTTTGAAGGTGGGTGTTGGGAGGTGTATGTTTGGAGGTGTATGTTTGGAGGTGGGTGTTGGGAGGTGGGTGTTGGGAGGTGGGTGTTTGGAGGTGTATGTTTGGAGGTGGGTGTTGGGAGGTGGGTGTTTGGAGGTGGGTGTTGGGAGGCGTGTGGTGGGTGTTGGGAGGTGTATGTTTGAAGGTGGGTGTTGGGAGGCGTATGTTTGGAGGTGTATGTTTGGAGGTGGGTGTTGGGAGGTGTATGTTTAGAGGTGTATGTTTGGAGGTGGGTGTTGGGAGGTGTATGTTTGAAGGTGGGTGTTGGGAGGTGTATGTTTGGAGGTGGGTGTTGGGAGGCGTATGTTTGGAGGTGGGTGTTGGGAGGCGTATGTTTGGAGGTGTATGTTTGAAGGTGGGTGTTGGGAGGCGTATGTTTGGAGGTGTATGTTTGGAGGTGGGTGTTGGGAGGCGTATGTTTGGAGGTGTATGTTGGGTGGTGGGTGTTGGGAGGTGTATGTTTAGAGGTGTATGTTTGGAGGTGGGTGTTGGGAGGTGTATGTTTGAAGGTGGGTGTTGGGAGGCGTATGTTTGAAGGTGGGTGTTGGGAGGTGGGTGTTTGGAGGTGGGTGTTTGGAGGTGGGTGTTGGTAGGTGGGTGTTGGGAGGTGTATGTTTGAAGGTGGGTGTTGGGAGGTGTATGTTTGAAGGTGGGTGTTGGGAGGCGTATGTTTGGAGGTGTATGTTTGGAGGTGGGTGTTGGGAGGTGGGTGTTTGGAGGTGGGTGTTTGGAGGTGGGTGTTGGTAGGTGGGTGTTGGGAGGTGTATGTTTGGAGGTGGGTGTTGGGAGGCGTATGTTTGGAGGTGGGTGTTGGGACGCGTATGTTTGGAGGTGGGTGTTGGGAGGTGGGTGTTGGGAGGTGGGTGTTGGGAGGTGGGTGTTGGGAGGTGGGTGTTGGGAGGTGGGTGTTTGGAGGTGGGTGTTGGGAGGTGGGTGTTGGGAGGTGGGTGTTGGGAGGTGGGTGTTGGGAGGTGGGTGTTTGGAGGTGGGTGTTGGGAGGTGTATGTTGGGAGGCGTATGTTTGGAGGTGGGTGTTTGGAGGTGTATGTTTGGAGGTGTATGTTTGGAGGTGGGTGTTGGGAGGTGGATGCTTGGAGACGGGTGCAAGGAGCCCCACGAAGGTTAGCTGCACTGCTAATACAGGTTTTAAGCCTGCTGGTGTATTTACATATTAGAACTTACCTATGAGTGCCTCTGGGGAAGTGAGGTCTAGCTCTTTATGCAACCCGTCCTCCTCATAGCAAGTCGCATTTTGACCTATACTCTCCCTAAGGCCAAAAAATTGTCGTACTAGAAAATGGTAGCGTCTCGCGAAATTGACATACTGTTCCGTTTTCTGTTTCGAGTCATCCGGTAGGTTAGGATAAGGGATTAGGATCCCTTATCCTGAGGGATAAGGTCGGTTAGGATTTAGTACGACAGTTTTTTGACGTTGAGAAACCTTAGGAGGACGGGCTGCTTTATGCCCGTCTACTAGCCTTGCTGTACCTGTTTTGCAGTTGCTTAACTATTCTGACGTTCAAATTCTTTGTCGAAGTTGGGTTTAAGTTGAGGATGGAGGTGGCTTCCAGAACTACTACTTCTTCTCAGTACATTCCATATATTGACCCCGCTCGCACAGGGTCGGAGTATTTCCTTACATATCTCTAACTCATTTGTGCGTCCAGCTTCACTTATGTTCTCTTGGTCTTGTGTGGTTTGTGATCGGATTAAAGCGATCCCAGCAACATGTTTACACATACATTTAGCTCGAAATATTGGGAGAAGAAATAATGATTACAAATTAAGGAATTTTTAATTCCATTCTTAACGTGATTTTAATTAACGTGTGAATATTTAATGAGAAATGTTCCAAGTGCCTCCGATCTAGCTTCATATATCTGGCTTCTTGAGTTTTTAACTTTCGAATTGCCTGAGACATTCTTGCGAAGCCAATTTAAATAATGAGATGCGTGGTGCAAGCTACAACTGCCTGGCTGGTCAAGTGTGTTAGGACTCTTGCCATGCTTTTGACAGCTAATTAAATGCAAGACGGGCGGCATCTTGCGACTGCGACTGTCTTGGCAGCCTTCTACAAGAACATTCTGACAATCATCTTCATCTTGGTTGACTCCCGATAAACTCTAATGAATGCTGACGTGCCAGGAGTTGGTGTCCCCGGCGACCATCTCCGTCTGGAAGGTTGGGGGGGGGGGAGGCACGAGGCTAGGGATCACGAACCAAGGGGACATCAGACAAGGGGACACCAGACAAGGGGACACCAGACAAAGGGGACACCAGACAAAGGAGACACCTGACAAGGGGGACACCAGACAAGGGGGGACACCAGACAAGGGGGGACACCAGACAAGGGGGGGACGCCAGACAAGGGGGGACACCAGACAAGGGGGACACCAGACAAGGGGGACACCAGACAAGGGGGACACCAGACAAGGGGGACACCAGACAAGGGGGACACCAGACAAGGGGGACACCAGACAAGGGGACACACCAGACAAGGGGACACCAGACAAGGGGACACCAGACAAGGGGGGACACCAGACAAGGTGGGACACCAGACAAGGGGGGGACACCAGACAAGGGGGGGACACCAGACAAGGGGGGGACACCAGACAAGGGGGGACACCAGACAAGGGGGGGACGCCAGACAAGGGGACACACCAGACAAGGGGACACCAGACAAGGGGAGACACCAAACAAGGGGAGACACCAGACAAGGGGGACACCAGACAAGGGGGACACCAGACAAGGGGACACCAGACATAGGGGACACCAGACAAAGGGGACACCAGACATAGGGGACACACCAGACAAGGGGACACCAGACAAGGGGGGACCCCAGACAAGGGGGGACACCAGACAAGGGGGACACCAGACAAGGGGGACACCAGACAAGGGGGACACCAGGCAAGGGGGACACCAGACAAGGGGGGACACCAGACAAGGGGGGACACCAGACAAGGGGGGACACCAGACAAGGGGGACACCAGACAAGGGGGGACACCAGACAAGGGGGGACACCAGACAAGGGGAGACACCAGACAAGGGGAGACACCAGACAAGGGGAGACACCAGACAAAGGGGACCCCAGACAAGGGGACACACCAGACAAGGGGACACACCAGACAAGGGGACACCAGACAAGGGGACACCAGACAAGGGAACACCAGACAAGGGGACACACCAGACAAGGGGACACACCAGACAAGGGGACACCAGACAAGGGGACACCAGACAAGGGGAGACACCAGACAAGGGGACACCAGACAAAGGGGAGACACCAGACAAGGGGGGACACCAGACAAGGGGAGACACCAGACAAGGGGGGACACCAGACAAGGGGACACCAGACAAGGGGAGACACCAGACAAAGGGGAGACACCAGACAAAGGGGAGACACCAGACAAAGGGGAGACACCAGACAAAGGGGAGACACCAGACAATGGGGACACCAGACAAGGGGACACCAGACAAAGGGGGGGCACCAGACAAGGGGAGACACCAGACAAGGGGAGACACCAGACAAGGGGAGACACCAGACAAGGGGAGACACCAGACAAGGGGACACCAGACAAAGGGGAGACACCAGACAAGGGGACACCAGACAAGGGGGGCACCAGATAAGGGGACACCAGACAAAGGGGATACCAGACAAGGGGACACCAGATAAGGGGACACCAGACAAAGGGGATACCAGACAAGGGGACACCACAGATAAGCATCCCTTACTGGAGTCACAAGATGAAATTAATTAGTGTGCAAGATTCCCCGGACCTGTTTATATGATAAGAGAACCTGAAAGCTGCCAATTAAATTTGGGCCAAAGGAACATTTAATTGGCTTGGCTTAACTGGCTGGCTTGATGCCGGACTCTTGGAACCAATTACAGGTAAACTTCAGGTAGTCAGGGACCGCCTCTTTGGCACAAATTGTCAGGATACTGATCATCGCCTCAGATCTATGTAACTCCCAGCCGAGCTGACGCCTAGCCGAGGTGACGCCCAGCCGAGCTGACGCCTAGCCGAGGTGACGCCCAGCCGAGCTGACGCCTAGCCGAGGTGACACCTAGCCGAGGTGACGCCTAGCCGAGGTGACGCCTAGCCGAGGTGACGCCTAGCCGAGGTGACGCCTAGCCGAGGTGACGCCTAGCCGAGGTGACGCCTAGCCGAGGTGACGCCTAGCCGAGGTGACGCCCAGCCGAGGTGACGCCCAGCCGAGGTGACGCCCAGCCGAGGTGACGCCTAGCCGAGGTGACGCCTAGCCGAGGTGACGCCCAGCCGAGGTGACGCCCAGCCGAGGTGACGCCCAGCCGAGGTGACGCCTAGCCGAGCTGACGCCTAGCCGAGCTGACGCCTAGCCGAGGTGACGCCCAGCCGAGGTGACGCCCAGCCGAGGTGACGCCTTGCCGAGGTGACGCCTAGCCGAGCTGACGCCCAGCCGAGCTGACGCCCAGCCGAGCTGACGTCTAGCCGAGGTGACGCCTAGCCGAGGTGACGCCTAGCCGAGGTGACGCCTAGCCGAGGTGACGCCTAGCCTTCCTACACAACGCAGTCTACCTGACGACTGTCTACCCTGCGACCGGCCCACCTGGCGACCAGCCCACCTGGCGACCAGCCCACCTGACCCACTGTAATACCCACCACCTCTCATGTCACTCAGAACGACCTGATACGCCTACCATAAATTTGTTAAAATAAAAATACTGGGGTGAACTACTGCTTAACAACAACTACTAGGATAGCTAGTTTACGACTACTTTTGGAACAATGCCATTAGACTAACCGCAGGGGCCACAAACCCACAAATTATCACCACATCAAGAAATCGTGCAAAAGCAGGCGCCTGGAAATTGAAGTCCCAAACAGTTACTTCGGGACGACAACCATAGGACAACGACCACAGGACGACAACCACAGGACAACGACCACGGGACGACGACCACAGGACAACGACCACAGGACGACAACCACAGGACAACGACCACGGGACGACGACCACAGGACAACGACCAAAGGACAACGACCACAGGACGACAACCACAGGACAACGACCACGGGACGACGACCACAGGACAACGACCAAAGGACGACAACCACAGGACGACAACCACAGGACGACAACCAAAGGACAACGACCACAGGACAACGACCACTTCAGGACCACCAGAATTATATTCTCAAATCAGATATAAACAAAAATGCAAGTCACAGCTTCGTATCATATTTTGCAGATGACGCAAAAATCAGCATGAATATGACTTCTGTTGAAGACATTGACAAACTACAAGCAGATATTAATAAAAAAATTTCAACTGGGCAGCAGACAATAACATGATTTTTAACAGTGATAAATTCCAGGTACTCGGGTACGGTAAAAATGAGGACCTTAAACAAAATATAGGGTTTTAAACACAATCAAATCTTCCTATAGTAAGAAAGCAGCATATAAAGGATCTGGGAATAATGATGCCTGACAACCTAAGGTTTAGGAAGCATAACAAAGCATCAATTAGAAAAAAATTGATAGGATGGATTACGAGACCCTTTAAATCCAGGGATCCCATCACAATGGTTGTACTCTTCAAGTCACTTGTGTTGTCCCGTCTTGAGTACTGACTTCCCCCTTCAGAGCGGGAGAGATTGCTGAAATAGAGGGAATACAGAGAACATATACGGCACGCATAGACGCAATAAAGCACCTCAATTATTGGGATCGTCTCAAAGCTCTCCAAATGTACTCACTAGAAAGGAGACGAGAGAAGTAACAAATAATATAAACATGGAAAATACTGGAGGGTCAGGTCCCAAATTTACACAGTGAAATAACAACATACTGGAGTGAACGATATGGAAGAAAATGCAGAATAGAACCAGTAAAGAGCAGAGGTGCCATAGGCACAATCAGAGAACACTGTATAAACATCAGAGGTCCACGGTTGTTCAACATCCTCCCAGCGAGTATAAGAAATATTGCCGGAACATCCGTGGACATCTTCAAGAGAAAACAAGATAGTTTTCTTCAAGGAGTGCCGGACCAACCGGGCTGTGGTGGGTATGTGGGCCTGCGGGCCGCTCTAAGCAACAGCCTGTTGGACCAAGCTCTCACAAGTCAACCTGTCCTCGGGTCGGGCTTAGAAAGTAAAACAACTCCCAAATATAATCCAGATACGACCCGCTTATAATAAACACGGTCGGATTCATAAGACTTGCCTGGCAACAAGGGTCAGAGATTCATCAAGCATTTACGCATCCACTTATAAAACCTGTGCGAGAAACAATTTAGTGTCTGCCCAACCACTTGGGCTGGACGGTAGGGCGACGGTCTCTCTTCATGCAGGTCGGCGTTCAATACATCGACCGTCCAAGTGGCTGGGCACCATTCCTTTCCCCCGTCCCATCCCAAATCCTTACACTGACCCCTTCCAAGTGCTATATAGTCATAATAGCTTGGCGCTTTCTCGTGATAGTTCCCTTCCCCTTCTGAAACCTGTACATCTTTCAATAATCATGGCGGCTGTGTTTACATTTGTTAAATAGTTTGAGCTCCGAAGCACTACGAGGCTCTTCGCAACAATATTAACCTGGGAGTGTGAAGTTTTGAAGATCGTAAACTGCTTAATAAATGTATATAAAGCCGGCATGATTATTGAAAGATGTACAGGTGTCGTAAGTGGAGGCGTAAATGCTTGGTGACTCCTGACGTAGTTGGTGTATCAGGATGGTGTCCGACTTGTCTGCTCCCTGAAGGTCATGCGTTGTGGTCTTGTCTGTTTCGGAATGTCTGAGTCCGCACTCGTGACGACGCACTCGGGACGCCGCTCTCGGGACGCCGCTCTCGGGACGCCGCTCTCGGGACGCCGCTCTCGGGACGCCGCACTCGGGACGCCGCACTCGGGACGCCGCACTCGGGACGCCGCACTCGTGACGCCGCACTCGTGACGCCGCACTCGTGACGCCGCACTCGTGACGCCGCTCTCGTGACGCCGCACTCGTGACGCCGCACTCGTGACGCCGCTCTCGTGACGCCGCACTCGTGACGCCGCACTCGTGACGCCGCTCTCGTGACGCCGCTCTCGTGACGCCGCTCTCGTGACGCCGCACTCTGGAACTGAACCCCAAATTTCATTTACCATAACCCAGTTAGTCTTGATTAATATAGCAGATAAATAGATTAAAATATCAAGGGAACAAATCCACAAGGGCCGTGATGAGGGTTCGAACCTTCGTCCGAGAGGATCCCAGACGCTGCCCTTATCGGATTTGTGGATTTGTTCATTTGTTCATCACGCAATTGTGATTTATGTGTGTAACATATCAAAGTATTTTATAACACACAATAATGATCTCAGGAACTGGACCTTAAAGTTCAATAGTAGCTCACTGATTGTTGTTCAAGTTCCGCCACCCGGAACAAAATGTTCCAAGCAGCACGGGCTATGGTGATCCCGTAAAGTCTGCTCACTGATTGTTGTGTTCGAATGTTATAATGATTTAAGTTACTGAATGGCGGATTTATGGGTGTAGTCTCCGCTCAACTCACTCGTTCTTGCAAGTCTTTGTGTACGTAATTTTTGTTCTAAGTTGCTTCAGTGCGGTGTTTGAGTGGTGTAAATGTTTGAACTTAGCTCCTGGGGGCAGGCATCGAGGAGACAGCGCGGGTTATCCAGGATCGAACTCCTCCCCGAGGTCTCGTAGCGTTGATGTATTTAGTACCTTATGTGTGTGTGTGTGTGTATGTGTGTGTGTATGTGTGTGTGTGTGTGTGTGTGTGTGTGTGTGTGTGTGTGTGTGTGTGTGTGTGTGTGTGTGTGTGTGTGTGTGTGTGTGTGTGTGTACTCAGTTGTACTCACCTAGTTGTGTTTGCGGGGGTTGAGCTCTGGCTCTTTGGTCCCGCCTCTCAACCGTCAATCAACAGGTGTACAGGTTCCTGAGCCTACTGGGCTCTATCATATCTACACTTGAAACTGTGTATGGAGTCAGCCTCCATCACATCACTTCCTAATGCATTCCATTTGTCAACCACTCTGACACTAAAAAAGTTCTTTCTAATATCTCTGTGGCTCATTTGGGCACTCAGTTTCCACCTGTGTCCCCTAGTGTGTGTTCCCCTTGTGCGTGTTCCCCTTGTGTTAAATAGACTGTCTTTATCTACCCTATCAATTCCCTTCAGAATCTTGAATGTGGAGTATCCTGTGGAGTAATTAATGCTGGCGTTGATGACACGTGAGGTCCTCCTTAGATCCTGGTCAATCCCAACCGGCATAACATGCTGTATCAACATTTTACCAACGTTTATATCAACGTTTGACCAACGTTCATATCAACGTTTGATCAACATTTATATCAACGTTTGACCAACGTTCATATCAACGTTTGATCAACGTTTATATCAACGTTTGACCAACGTTCATATCAACGTTTGATCAACGTTTATATCAACGTTTGACCAACGTTCATATCAACATTTGACCAACGTTTTGCCAACGTTTATGTCAACGTTTGACCAACGTTTATATCACTGGTTATACCAACGTTTATATCAACGTTTGACCAACGTTTATATCAACTTTTGACCAACGTTCATATCAACGTTTTACCAACGTTTATATCAACGTTTGACCAACGTTTATATCACTGGTTATACCAACGTTTATATCAACGTTTGACCAACGTTTATATCAACGTTTGACCAACGTTCACATCAACGTTTGACCAACGTTCATATCAACGTTTGACCAACGTTCATATCAACGTTTGACCAACGTTCATATCAACGTTTGACCAACGTTCATATCAACGTTTGACCAACGTTCATATCAACGTTTGACCAACGTTCATATCAACGTTTGACCAACGTTCATGTCAACGTTTGGATAGCTTTGCCCGGGTCAACGACGGTAATATAACATTAAATCAACGTCAAGAACGTTGAAATAACGTTCCCGAGTATATTTTGCCTCTGGGACATATGCTTCAGCAACGGTTAATTAACAATGGGTCAACGGTTTTAACCTTGCTATGTCACCACTTGGGCTGGACGGTAGAGCGACGGTCTCACTTCATGCTGGTCTGCGTTCAATCCCCGACCGTCCAAATGGTTGGGCACCATTCCTCCCCCCCCCCCCCCCCCCCCCCCCCCCCGCCCGTCCCATCTCAAATCCTGATCCCATCCCAGTGCTATATAGTTGTAATGGCGTTGTGCTTTCTCCTGGTACTTCACTTACCTGACCCTAGGGTTTGTGAGGAAGGGTCGTCAACCGTGTTATAAACCCAGTGCTAGGATTCATCAAGCATTTACGCATCTATTTACGAAACCTGTACATCTTTCGTTAATCATGGCGGCTTTGTACTCATTGGACAATGTATGAGTTCCGCAGCAGTCTGAGGTTGTTGTGACAGTAACAATGGGTTGTAAAAGATTCGAAGCACTTAATATCAAATATAAACAAAACGGAATTGTTGGAAGATGCACAGGTTTCGTAAATGCTTGATGACTTCTGGAGCCAGATTCACGAAGCAGTTACGCAAGTACTTACGAACGTGTACATCTTTCCTCAATCTTTGACAGCTTTGGTTACATTTATTAAACAATTTATAAGCATGAAAACTTACCAGTCAACTGTTGGTATTGTTATAAACAGCCTCCTGGTGCTTCGGAGCTCATTAACTGTTTAATAATCGTAAACAAAGCCGCCAAAGATTGAGAAAAGATGTACAGGTTCGTATGTACTTGCGTAACTGCTTCGTGAATCTGGCCCCTGGTTCTGTGCCTTTGTTTGTCTGGTACACTGTTACATCTTGTTTACCATTGTCCTGTGACTGATATTGTGTCGTGTTGATACATTGTGGTGATGGTGAGTTGTTGTAGTGTAGTGCATCATGTGTACCCTGGTGTACATGTGTACCCTGGTGTACATGTGTACCCTGGTGTACATCATGTGTACCCTGGTGTACATGTGTACCCTGGTGTACATGTGTACCCTGGTGTACATGTGTACCCTGGTGTACATCATGTGTACCCTGGTGTACATGTGTACCCTGGTGTACATGTGCACCCTGGTGTACATGTGTACCCTGGTGTACATGTGTACCATGGTCTACATCATGTTTACTCTGGTGTACATAATGTATACCCTGGTGTACATCATGTGTTCCCTGGTGTACATGTGTACCCTGGTGTACATGTGTATCCTGGTCTACATCATGTTTACTCTGGTGTACATAATGTATACCCTGGTGTACATCATGTGTACCCTGGTGTACACCATGTATACCCTGGTGTACATGTGTACCCTGGTGTACATGATGTATACCATGATGTGTACCCTGGTGTACATGACGTATACACTGGTGTACATCGTGTGCCTACCTCAGTTTACTGTATTGTTACAAGTGTATGACATAATAGCAGTGACCCACACCGAGCTGACCACCTGTGTGTATATCTTCAACGACGTCGCTCAGAGCATCTCAAGATGTCAAGTGTAGTCTTCTAGCCATACATAAAGTGTGTAGTGACACAGTCCAGTGAGGGGGGGGGTTCACAGTGTATCATCATGTATCGCCAGTGTCCGGGTGGTGATAATTCCTTGTTTCAAGAGGGTATGTTCACCGTATGATTTTGCGAGTGTGTGTATGGTGTATGTGTTGTAATACACAGGGTGGTGCGACCTGTCTAATGTTACCTCCCTTGTTGTGTGTTGTTCTGTAGCAGCAGTGTGTTATACACCCACGCTCTACCTTGCTATACACCCACGCCCACCAGACTATACACCCACGCCCACCCAGCTATACACCCACGCCCACCAGACTATACACCCACGCCCACCAGGCTATACACCCACGCCCACCAGACTATACACCCACGCCCACCAGACTATACACCCACGCCCACCAGACTATACACCCACGCTCTACCTTGCTATACACCCACGCCCACCAGACTATACACCCACGCCCACCCAGCTATACACCCACGCCCACCCAGCTATACACCCACGCCCACCCAGCTATACACCCACCAGACTATACACCCACGCCCACCAGACTATACACCCACGCCCACCCAGCTATACACCCACCAGACTATACACCCACGCCCACCAGACTATACACCCACGCCCACCAGACTATACACCCACGCCCACCAGACTATACACCCACGCCCACCAGACTATACACCCACGCCCACCAGACTATACACCCACGCTCTACCTTGCTATACACCCACGCCCACCAGACTATACACCCACGCCCACCAGACTATACACCCACGCCCACCCAGCTATACACCCACGCCCACCCAGCTATACACCCACGCCCACCCAGCTATACACCCAGCTATACACCCACGCCCACCTAGCTATACACCCACGCCCACCCAGCTATACACCCACCAGACTATACACCCACGCCCACCAGACTATACACCCACGCCCACCCAGCTCTACACCCACCAGACTATACACCCACGCCCACCCAGCTCTACACCCACCAGACTATACACCCACGCCCACCAGACTATACACCCACCCGGCTATATGTACCGGCACGCCCTCCACGGCATGTTATCAAGATGAGGGCGCGCTTGTTATCGGCGATATCAGCGGTGTTGTGCGTCGAAATTATGGACTAGCATCATCAAGATGGCGCAGGCGCCCGGGGTATAGCCAGGGGTATAGCCAGGGGTATAGCCAGGGTATAGCCAGGGGTATATGCAACCTTTGATCCTCTTCCTGTTTCTGTAATTGGCTCTTGACCCCTCTTATTAATCCTTTCTCTGGTTGTAAATATTTAAGCGGTTGTAGTTTGTTATTGTCCCCCCATGTTCATTGTGGTTTGTATGTGTATATATATATATATATATATATATATATATATATATATATATATATATATATATATATATATGTCGTACCTAGTAGCCAGAACGCACTTCTCAGACTACTATGCAAGGCCCGATTTGCCTAATAAGCCAAGTTTTCATGAATTAATTGTTTTTCGACTACCTAACCTACCTAACCTAACCTAACCTAACTTTTTCCGCTACCTATCCTAACCTAACCTATAAAGATAGGTTAGGTTAGGTAGGGTTTGTTAGGTTCGATCATATAACTACGTTAATTTTAACTCCAATAAAAAAAATTGATCTCATACATAATGAAATGGGTAGCTTTATCATTTCATAAGAAAAAAATAAGAGAAAATATATTAATTCACGAAAACTTGGCTTATTAGGCAAATCGGGCCTTGCATAGTAGGCTGAGAAGTGCGTTCTGGCTACTAGGTACGACATATATATATATATATATATATATATATATATATATATATATATATATATATATATATATATATATATATATATATATATATATATATATATATAATATTAGGGGATTTGTGTTTTGATTAAGGGGGAGGGGTTGCTTTTAGGAGGTGTGTTATTGTTATGAGACGGGAAGGGGGAGGTTGTTATGAGAGGGATTGTAGTAATAGAAGATTGTGTTGTTAGGTGATTGTATTGTTAATCGGAATTGTTTTCTTGCTATTAGGGGATTGTTTTGTGATTAAGGATTATGTTAGGGGATTGTGTTGTTGATGGTGGGATTGGTTACCTTACCTTGAGGTGCTTCCGGGGCTTAGCGTCCCCGCGGCCCGGTCGTCGACCAGGCCTCCTGACCTTGTGTTGTTATTAGAAGGATTGTGGATTGTGTTGTTATTAGAAGAATGTTTTTCATTAATTTGTTTTATTATTAATTTTGGTATTAAATGTTGAGGTTGTTAGTCGTTATACGAGTTAAGGAGGTGGAGAGAGAGAGAGGGGATAGTGAGGAGGGTTAAGGGGATTGTGAGGGGGGGAAGGGATTGTGAGGGGGAAGGGATTGTGAGGGGGGGGGGGAACGCGGGATGCGTTACTGTTTAAATTGTGATGATGGTAATACCTAGTGTTTAGTTGGTTAACTTACTGGGGTTCTCCCTTGGCCTGATCTGGGGAGCGTGCCCCGGCAACCCCTCCCACCACAACACCCCACCACGGCCCCACCCCTCCCACAACCCTCCCACCATGCCACAACCCCTCCCACAACCCTCCCCCGTGCCACAACCCCTCCCACCACAACACCTCCCACCACAACACCCCACCACGGCCCCACCCCTCCCCCCTGCCACAACCCCTCCCACCACAGCACCTCACTACGGCCCAACCCCTTCCCCCTGCCACAACCCCTCCCACCACAGCACCTCACCACGGCCCCACCCCTTCCCACAACCCTCCCCCCTGCCACAACCCCTCCCACCACAACACCCCACCACCCTACCACTACCTTAACCTAATCTAAACTAACACAACTAAGTCAATAAATTATGGTCTTAATATAAAATAATAATAATCATTCAAATAAACTATTTGCCAAAAAATTATTGAAAATATAGACAATCACTCGGCCTATTAGGCAAATCGGGCCTTGCATAGTAGGCCGAGAAGTGCGTTCTGGCTACTAGGTACGACACACACATATATATATATATATATATATATATATATATATATATATATATATATATATATATATAGAGAGAGAGAGAGAGAGAGAGAGAGAGAGAGAGAGAGAGAGAGAGAGAGAGAGAGAGAGAGAGAGAGAGCTGCGGCCACGGGTGGGGCAAATTAGCTTTATATAATTTCTTTAATTCTTATATCCTTAAATCCGCCGGTATTATTATTATTAATTTTCGAGTGTCCTTGGGCTTTCCCTTCGTCACTGGCGACTTTCTCTCTCCAGTTTTCTCTCTCTCGCAAGTTTCACGAGGTCATCGCAGCTCAGTGGGTCGTGGTTTGTGTTATCAGAGGGGAAGATCTCTTAATGGGTCGTTATCTCTATACTAACGAGCCCAGTAGAGACGGAGCTCCTCCCCACTCCTCAAACACTTTCCCCATTATCCTATATATACGCCCATCTCCCCCCCACCCCACCAAATCACCTTCACCCACTCCCACTCCTAACCCCAACACCCATCTCGCCCACCTCCACCCCCACAACATCTCCCTCCCAACCCATCTCCTTTCCCTCCCCCTCCCCCCACCATCCCCCCAACATCCCCCCAACATCCCCCCTACCGGGCAGAAGGGCACCCTACCCACCTCTCGGTTATCCAATTGTCTACAACTCTTAGTGTCGGGTCCTCCAGCACTCAGATTTCCATAGTTTAATTGGTTTCTTTAATTGTGGTTTGTTTTTGTGTAGCGTGTGTGTGTGTGTGTGTGTGTGTGTGTGTGTGTGTGTGTGTGTGTGTGTGTGTGTGTGTGTGTGTGTGTGTGTGTGTGTGTACTCACCTAGTTGTGCATGCGGGGGTTGAGCTCTGGCTCTTTGGTCCCGCCTCTCAACCGTCAATCAACAGGTGTACAGGTTCCTGAGCCTATTGGGCTCTATCATATCTACACTTGAAACTGTGTATGGAGTCAGCCTCCATTACATCACTTCCTAATGCATTCCATTTGTCAACCACTCTGACACTAAAAAAGTTCTTTCTAATATCTCTGTGGCTCATTTGGGCACTCAGTTTCCACCTGTGTCCCCTAGTGCGTGTGCCCCTTGTGTTAAATAGCCTGTCTTTATCTACCCTGTCGATTCCCTTGAGAATCTTGAATGTGGTGATCATGTCCCCCCTAACTCTTCTGTCTTCCAACGAAGTGAGGTTTAATTCCCGTAGTCTCTCCTCGTAGCTCATACCTCTCAGCTCGGGTACTAGTCTGGTGGCAAACCTTTGAACCTTTTCCAGGTTA
>NC_059599.1:3613357-3643701 GCF_020424385.1 Procambarus clarkii
TCTAAGTAAGTTAGGTACTACTTCTGGTTTCAACTCTTTTTTGACCATGTCGTAGCTCAGTCGATTTAGGCAGCGTCTGGGATGCTCTCGGACGTAGGTTCGAATCCTCGTCACGGCCCTTGTGGATTTGTTCTTTCACTGACGTACTTCAACTGCAAATAATCGCCAACAGAACCTACACATAAATATGCACAATATGCTAATATAAAATATGCATTTTTGAGAAAATTCTTATTTCCAATGTACAGCATGTTAAAATTTATGAATGTGTCCTTGGGGTAGGGCGCTGGATGGAATGAACATAGCATGAGGACTGGTTACCTTTGTTTATGATGACGGGCTGTCATCATAAACACTAGCACTTGGAAATGAACACAGTGATCATGGGAACAAAATGAACATGATGAACACAATGAACAACGGAACATAATGAACAGAGTTCAGCAGGAAAGAAGGGAAGCCAACACCGGGAACAATACAAGGAGTGTAGAGGGTAACCACGCGGTGGGAGTATAGATAGTTGAGTAATTAGCAGAAAGTGGAATAACGAAGAAGACGGAGGGGAAGGAAGATGACTTAAGATGCGGCAGAAGAGTTAACCAGTGAATAATTATTATTATCGCCAGAACGGGAGAGAGAGAGAGAGAGAGAGAGAGAGAGAGAGAGAGAGAGAGAGAGAGAGAGAGAGAGAGAGAGAGAGTCGAGAGAGAGTAGAGAGTCGAGAGAGAGTAGAGAGTCGAGAGAGTGAGTAGAGTCGAGAGAGAGAGTAGAGAGAGTGAGTAGAGTCGAGAGAGAGAGAGTAGAGAGTCGAGAGAGAGAGTAGGGAGTCGAGAGAAGAGGGGGGCGGGGGTGAGGGAATAAGGTAACTGAGAGATGATGCACCAATATGAAACAAACGTCAGTAAAGGCGAGAGTAGCAGGATAACTCGGATAACTATTTCACAGCGATGACGTGTGGGAATGGGGCGCGGTAGACGGTGTAGGTAGGATAGGACAGGTAGACAGGGCAAATGGGGTAGGCAGGATAGAAGAGGTAGGGGGTAGAAATAGCCTATCTATCTACTATCTATTCTATTAGAAATACTCTATCCCTTTGAGATTTATTTATTGCTTATCTCAATAAACATACTTGAACTTGATAGAAGAGGTAAGCATGACAGAACAGGTGGACAGGACTGAGGTATAGCGAACACACACCGTCCTCACACTCAGCTGACGGCTTCCAGGATAGACAGTCATCCATGAACAGAAAGGTAAGACACGGATGCATGAATAACGGACAATAACACGAGGAACGGGGAACACGGAGACAAGAATAACGGACAATAACACGAGGAACGGGGAACACAGAGGCATGAATAACGGACAATAACACGAGGAACGGGGAACACAGAGGCAAGAATAACGGACAATAACACGAGGAACGGGGAACACAGAGGCAAGAATAACGGACAATAACACGAGGAACGGGGAACACGGAGGCAAGACATGATAACAAGCGTCCAGGAGACGCTCCACGGTTTTAAGATCTGTTAGCAAAAGTCTTGTGTATGATGCGACTTGTTATCTGGACATTACTCGCTTTATCCGGACATTGCTCGCTTTATCCGGACATTACTCGCTTTATCCGGACATTATTAGCTTTATCTGGACATTATTGGCTTTAGCCGGACACTAATTGCTTTATCCGGACATTATTCGCCTTATCCGGACATTATTCGCCTTATCCGGACATTATTAGCTTGGATTGTCCATCCTGATTTAAATCGTATTGTACACAAGACGGTTCGCCAATGGATTTTAAGAATTACTTTTCCTAACTCAGCTTAACCCACTACAGCTTATCCTAACCAAACCAAACCTAACCTAATCTACGGCTGAGTGGACAGCGCTCGGGATTCGTAGTCCTGAGGTTCCGGGTTCGATTCCCGGCGGAGGCGGAAACAAGTGGACAGTTTCCTTCACCCTGATGCTCCTGTTTACCTAGCAGTAAATAGGTACCTGGGAGTTAGACAGCTGCTACGGGCTGCTTCCTGGGGATGTGTAACAAAAAGGAGGCCTGGTCGAGGACCGGGCCGCGGGGACGCCAAGCCCCGAAATCATCTCAAGATAACCAGGCGCCCAGGTGGACGTACGTACGTGTGTGTGTGTGTGTGTGTGTGTGTGTGTGTGTGTGTGTGTGTGTGTGTGTGTGTGTGTGCGTGTGTGTGTGTGTGCGTGTGTGTGTGTGTGTGTGTGTGTGTGTGTGTGCGCGCGCGCGTGTGTGCGTGTGCGCGTGCGTGCGTGCGTGCGTGTGTGTGAGGGAGAGAGTGTGGGAGTACACATCTACTCCCAACATCGCCCAATATACACCATTATTCCCAAAAAACTGAACGCCTGAATGCCGTGTTCTAGGGCTCTAATGTATGTAAATTGATTACCACTAAGTGAGCACGGTTTGTTTTACTCCGTGCAGGCCATCAAGTGGTTGCCGCTTGTTAGCCGGCTGGGGCATTGTTAACACCGTGAAAACTCCATTGTTGTGGGCTCATCAGGCAGGTAATGTAGAGGGCGGGGTCGCGTGGGACCCGGTGACGCCGGCGCGGGCCATTGTGGCCCGGTCTGCCGGCAGGCGTTTAAGGCTGGCGATATGCATGTACGACACGAGGAGGATCGCTGTAACGGGGGTCGGCCCACCAGCGTTGAGGTGGGCTTCTCCCTCAACCCCCTCTTCCCCCTCTCCCACAACCACCCCCCTCTCCCTTTCCTATCCCTTCCCAACCCATCCACACGCACGCACGCACACACGCAAGCACGTACATTCACATATTTTCACGTGTACACACAGCATGGGTTCAGGAAGGGAGTGGAAGTATCAGAAGGAAAGCGCCAAGCCATTATGATTATATAGCACATGGAAGGGATAAGAATTTGGGATGGGACGGGGGGGAAGGAATGGTGCCCAACCACTTGGACGGTCGGGGATTGAACGCCGACCTGCATGAAGCGAGACCGTCGCTCTACCTGGACGATAGATCGAGATTCCTGATTCATATTGACTGATGAAGATTAAGGCACCACAAGAGGTGGCACGGGCATGAATAACCCCGTAGGTGGTACATGTTTGGGAGTGAGTGTTGCCCTTTGATCTTGTAACATCTTGAAATGGCTCTGGGCCTCTCGTCGTCCACGTTCAGGAATGGCAAATCTTGCCTTATCTCCAACCACTTGGGGTAGACGGTAAGACGATGGTCTCCCTTCATGCAAGTCCGCGTTCAATCCCCGACAGTCTAAGTGGTTGGGCACCATTCCTTCCTCTCCGTCCCATCCCAAATCCTTATCCTGACCCTTCCCAGTGCTATATAGTCGTAAAGGTTTGGCGCTTTCCCCCACGGGAGACATCTCCCGTCACACAGGGTGCAGTCGCACCTCCACAGATCTCCAGTATCAGCTCTTGATACTGGTAATGGCTCAAAAGGGCCACCACTTACGGGTTATTCATGCCCGTGCCACCTTTTGGGTGGCTTAATCTTCGCGAATCATCAATCGCCTTCCCCTGATAGTTGCCCTCCCTGCTAGATAGAATGTTACGGGAGGGTGACCAAGACCGGGTACCGGGTGGAAGCCTGGGCTGATTGCTGCTTTAGGGACTACCAGTAAGCCTTCGACACAGTGTGCCGTATGAGCAGCCTGTCTCTAGAATTGTCACCAAAAATGATGTACTGAATATCCCGAACCTAACCTAACGCAGGACTCGCGAATGAAAAACGGGACATTATGTCAATATTTTCTGAGCCGCCATGATTTATAGTACATCATATTTTGGCCGTTGGGATTTATTCATAAAAATACGATGTACTGTTCGAAAGGATATGCCTTTTGGGCAAATTTAGTAGTATAAAGCGACCATTGTTAGGTGCAACAGTGCAGTTGTGACCATTGTTGGGTGCAACAGTGCAGTTGTGAACATTGTTGGGAGCAACAGTGCAGTTGTGAACATTGTTGGGTGCAGCAGTGCAGTTGTGAACATTGTTGGGAGCAACAGTGCAGTTGTGAACATTGTTGGGAGCAACAGTGCAGTTGTGAACATTGTTGGGTGCAACAGTGCAGTTGTGAACATTGTTGGGAGCAACAGTGCAGTTGTGAACATTGTTGGGAGCAACAGTGCAGTTGTGAACATTGTTGGGAGCAACAGTGCAGTTGTGAACATTGTTGGGTGCAACAGTGCAGTTGTGAACATTGTTGGGTGCAGCAGTGCAGTTGTGAACATTGTTGGGAGCAACAGTGCAGTTGTGAACATTGTTGGGAGCAACAGTGCAGTTGTGAACATTGTTGGGAGCAACAGTGCAGTTGTGAACATTGTTGGGAGCAACAGTGCAGTTGTGAACATTGTTGGCATAATTGGCATTTGTTGTCATAGTTACCATAGTATTAGTACCATCACATCAGGAAGTATAGTATTTAAAACATGTACCGACATGAACATGACGACGTCACATGACGTCACACACCTCAACCCGTTACCTATTATACTTAACCTATTATAGGTATAGGTTAAGTAGTAATTGTAATTACGAAGCAATAAGATGCTTATCTTAACATACTAAGAAGGTTAGGTAAGGTCGGTGTTTTCTATGAAGCTTTTCAAGGTAAACTAAAATATTCACAATAAATTAGTATGTCACATATGCACTTACTTAATAAGTCAATATTGACTGTAAGAAAGTGCGAGAACGGGTTGCACACCGCCTACATACCACATGTACAACACCAAAAAAAAAAAAATCTTATTTCCATTGTCCTGGGTTAGGTTTGTCTTGGATGTGACGATGACGTAGAGGAGGTACATCTATTACCAGGTTTTAGACTCCACTCGTTATGGGAGAATGGGTTGTGTTTAACACGGAACAATACTTGAAAAGGTTCAGCGGTATACCACAAGACTAGTACCAGAGCTGAGAGTTATGAGCTACGAGGACAGATTCAATTAGTTAAACTTCGAGTCAGTGGAAGAGAGAAAAGTGTGAAATGACATGATTACTACATACAAAATACCAAGGTGAATGTATAGGGTAGACATCGATAGACTGTTTAATTTTTATGGTATACAAATTATGGGAGATAGTTAAAAAAAAGGCAGCCGTATAAATACAAGCAAGAACAAATTGTTTAGTGTGTTCAGATAATTTTGTGTTAAAGTCTGGAATTAATGTAACGCTGTGAGCAGTGAAGCAGCGACGGGACACTGTCTTCACAGCTTCAAGTAAGCTGTGAGGAGCTTGTAACATTGTTACATTGGACGTGTCATTGTAACTATGACACGTCCCAACACACTGGAATTTGTATCCCAATCGATTGAAAGTTAAGAGGCGAGTTCCAAGAGCTGAAACTGAACACTTGTAGGCACACCAAGGTGAACACTGGCACATGAACCTCACGATACTAGAAAGAGCGGCGTGAGAGGAGAAATGATTGAGATACATACTAAATACTTAGAAGAACTGACAGGTTAAAAAGGAGGAAATGTTTACAGTGAATACCAATAGAATGAGAGACCATGGACGGAATCTTACACACAGAGTCGAGCCAGGGAATTACTATTTTTTCCACCAAGAGTAGTTGAAAAATAGAATAGACTAGACGAGGAAGTTATAGAAGCTAATTCCATTAACAATTTACAAAAATTATTGCGGACATGTGTTCCGAGTCATTGCATCAGACGGTTGGCGGCTGGAAAGGCAGGGTCAGTGAGCCGAAGCTCGATCCTACAGGTACAAGGAGGTAAATACATGGACATACAGGTACAAGCAGGTAAATACATGGACATACAGGCACAAACAGGTAAATACATGGGGCATACAGGCACAAACAGGTAAATACATGGACATACAGGCACAAACAGGTAAATACATGGACATACAGGCACAAACAGGTAAATACATGGACATACAGGCACAAACAGGTAAATACATGGACATACAGGCACAAACAGGTAAATACATGGACATACAGGCACAAACAGGTAAATACATGGACATACAGGCACAAACAGGTAAATACATGGGCATACAGGCACAAACAGGTAAATACATGGGCATACAGGCACAAACAGGTAAATACATGGACATACAGGCACAAACAGGTAAATACATGGACATACAGGCACAAACAGGTAAATACATGTACATACATGCACAAACAGGTAAATACATGGACATACAGACACAAACTAAGGATACTAAAAGAGGCTGGTGAGGCTCTATCACAGTGATGATGACTGGTGTGTAGAGGGACGCCCCTCACTCCCTCTGTCCTCATTCCCCAGCTCTTTAGCGTCACATACCTTCCAAGTGCTATATAGTCATGCGGGATTGTGCTCACCCCTACGGGCTCACCATAGCCCGTGCTACATGGTCATTGCGTTCCGAGTAGCTAAATCTAAAACAACAACAACAACAGTGCTCACCCCTTATAATTACCTCACCTCACTAAAGGAAAGATATGACTGGTGAATGGGCTACAGTTTCACTGAAGTGACGGAGACCGAACATGAAAGAGGTGAGCTGACTAACTCTGTCTTGCTAGACCCCATAGAGCCCGTAACCCAGTTCCTTACAAGTCACTACTATGCAAACCTAAGAAGCAGCAGGGGGAAGGGTTAATCTAGCTGGGTGTTGAAATAAGTTAAAGCAAGGGTTCTTAACCGGTGGTATACATACAGCTTTTGGGTACGAGAACCAAATAATAATGGTATGCCCTGGAAACACAAACCGAAACTGTCTCCATTTTCCGCTTGTTACAACTTGTAATAAAGTTGTTACATCTTGGCTTAACGTGTTTATGACGTATTAGAACGTTGTTACAACTTGCTATATTGGTTGTTATAACTGGTTAGGAGGTGTTAAAACTTGTTCGAACGTTGTACCAACGTCGTAGTTTCGGTGTGTGTTTGGCGGGTGGGACTCGATCTGTGAACAGTTTAAACAAAAATTGTTACTTTTGAATTAACTGTTACCTGAGTGCGGACTGAGAGGGAGGAGGTTGTATGTTGTCATTGCACAAAGGCAACGGCAAAACCTCATTAGTTATTAATAGCTTTGGTTTTTTGATTTGCAGTTTTTTCCTGTAAATATTGATGATAAAATTCGTATGATTTTCTTTCAGCTGTTGTGTTTCCATCTGTCCATATGTGAAGTATAACTAAGCTGTTGACATCTTCTGAAGTGTTACTGGTACTTTGTTGACCTAACCACACACTAGAAAGTGAAGGGACGACGACGTTCCGGTCCGTCCTGGACCATTCTCACAATCGACTTGAGAATGGTCCAGGACGGACCGAAACGTCGTCGTCCCTTAACTTTCTTGTGTGTGGTCTGGTCAACATATTTCAGCCACGTTATTGTGACTCCTCATCTGCTTACTGGTAATTAATATAACTGGTGGTGGTGATGATTTTGAGTCTGTCGAAGGGCGTATGGGGATACTTCGAGGTCTTTCGAGGAAATACTTCGAGGAGTCTGTCGAAGGAGGTATGGGGATGTACTGGGTAACCATTGCGGGTCGACAGTCTGGCAAAGTGGGTACAGGAACATATTGGGGGGTCGCATCTCTGGAGAAAAAGGGCGAATAAGACTTAATGGGGGTCTCTAATTGTGAGAAAAGGTTAAGAACTCCTATCCCAAAGTAGGCAACATACCCGTGTGAAGACGGCGATGATTGGTAGTAAACAATGGGGGGCGCCGCAAGGCTCACTACTTGGTCTTATACTGCTTCTGAGTTTTAAGATCCTAACTTAGTTTCCGTGAGGTAGTTCCGATGATCAGTTACCCACGGCCAGTCTCTGACCAGGCCTCACACCCTGGAAACACAAACCGAAACTGTCTCTATTTTCCGCTTGTTGCGACTTGTAATAAAGTTGTTACATCTTGGCTTAACGTGTTATGACGTATTAGAACGCTGTTACAACTTGCTATATTGGTTGTTATAACTGGTTAGGAGGTGTTAAAACTTGTTCGAACGTTGTACCAACGTCGTAGTTTCGGTGTGTGTTTGGCGGGAGTTGGTGGTGTGGTTAACCAGGCTGTTAGATGCTGCTGTTCGCAGTCTGACGTATGAATCAATATGATTGATGAGGCATCTATTGGTGTGTCAGAGTTTGTGATCTTGGGTGGTGTTTACACGCGATGCTAACCTGATACACGGGACCAAAATAGAGGAATATAGAATGCCTCGAAAGACCAGGGCCAGAATTCATCAAGTATTTCACAAGCACTTACGAAACCTGTACATCTTTCCTTAATCATGACGTCTTTGTTTACATTTATTAAACAGCCCATAAGCACTACGAGGTTGTTTATAACAATAATAACTTTGGGTTGTTAAGTTTCCAAGCTCGTGAACTGTTTAATAAATATCAACAAATCCGCCATGATTGAGAAAAGACCATCAGGTTTCGTAAGTAGATGGGTAAAAGCTTGATGAATCCTGCCCTCACCAAGAGAATGTCATAGAACCCAAGAATTTAAGCTCACTTAGGAGAAGCACTAATAGTTGAGTGTGCCCGTTCAGTTGGAGAGAAGAGTGTGAGTGGCTTGGAGGAATTTGAGAATGTAGTACTCGAGTGTGGGAAATTCTCATAAAGTTTCAAAACGGTATGAAAAACGTTAATTTAAAGTGTCCTCTTATAACCTCTGCGCGTACGCCGGACGACTCAAATAGAAAACGGAACAGAACGTCACTTTTGTGAGTCGATTTCATTTCAAATTACGTCTAAATTTGGCCATAGCGCGCATACCAGCCAAAAGTGACGTTATTTTTAAGAGGACGGGTTGGAGTGTGAGTGTCGCGAGTGAGTATGTTAGACTGGAGGTCAGGTAACTATCTGGAGAAAGCGCTAAGCCAGCATGACTATACAGCGCTGGAAAGGGATATGGGACAGGCGTTGGGATATCAAGACTCGGGAGAGAAACGGTGTTGAGGGGCTTGAGGTAGTGGGAGCAGGTACATGATACCATACATCCCAGAAGATCACACGGCTGATGGGTGAAGCTACGAAGCTGGCGTTTCTTCCCTGCAGAAACAAGAAAGAACACAAGCCGCGGCTCCTCTAATATGATTAGAGCAAGACTAATTAATAGAGCCCTCCATATTAGAGCAGGGGCTCTAATATGGGAGACCTGCGGTTGTCAATTATTACGTGTATGTGTCAACTATTTGTCCTTTTTGTACGTGTAGGGTCAACTGTTAGCTCTAGGAGCCTGTCTTTCTAACCGTTGGTTGACTAATGTACCGACTCCCGACCTATTTTACCTCTTTATCATGTCTATTACAAATATTTCTATCTATCACAATTTATTTACTGCTTCGGGAACAGGTGCATCAGGTGAAAAAAAACACCCTTTTGTTTCTGCCTCGGATGGGAATCGAACCAGCACCACGACCCCAGAGTGCTGTCCTCTGTATATGTGTATACTCTATATATGTGTATACTCTATTTCTTCACTATTATGTTAAAGGAAAATTTTCTAACATCTCTGTGATTCATCTGAGTCTCAGGCTTTTATCTATGTCCTCTTTTTCTATTGGTGCTCATTGTGAACATTTCCTCTCTGTCTACTCTAAATCCTTCTTGGTAAAGCAGCCACTGGGGTTCTCTGGCTGCGTTAGTTGCAAGCTTAGTATTCAGTTCCTCAAGTTTTTGACACTGGGGAGAAATAGCTCTTCTAATAGCTTCTCTTAGGTTTTGACAGATTTGAGGTCTCTGAGAATGATTGCTATGGCACCATTTGGTATATTTTCTATCCTTTTCATATAACTTTTGTGAGAGTATGTACTGGTGCGGCATAGTCTATGAAGAAGGACACGCATGCTGTGTACATCATTTTAAGCATGACAATGGAAGCCCCATGACCATTCCAGGTCATGGCTTTCAGGGCCTTAAGACGACTTTAACATGTCCTATGAGTTGATCCTGTTCTGCAGGCGATGAGTCACAATAACGTGGCTAAAGTAAGTTGACTAGACCACACACTAGAAGGTGAAGGGACGACGACGTTTCGGTCCGTCCTGGACTATTTTCAAGTCTCACAATTGACTTGAGAATGGTCCAGGACGGACCGAAACGTCGTCGTCCCTTCACCTTCTAGCGTGTGGTTTGGTCAACTGATCCTGTTCTCCTTTATGCGCCTTGTTAGAGCCGACAGTGATACCAAGGTACCGATAGTGTACTCACTCAGCAGTTTCACCATTAATTTGCAGTTCTTCGTTGTCTGCCCTCTTGTGATGAGAGTATGCTTTTGTCTTGTTTGTGGAGAGAGTGAAACTAAGTTCAACACATTTCCTTCCAACGAGTTGAATGGAGTGTTTAATTTTTTAATACGGCGTGGGCTTGTATTAGAACATCATCTGCATGTCGCACCTGTTGTGTACAGGAATTTTACTATTTAGAGTGGCGTTTGTAAGGGTGTTGAATGGGTCTGAAGCGCCATATTCATTTTTTTCGAGACTGCTCCGCCAAGTGCTTTATTGAAGGCTCCCCCTGATGTCAACAAATACAGAATACTTAGCTGTGTCATTAGTAAAGTAATTAATTGTGCAGTTTACTGTGCTCCATTGTTTAACATATCTCTTGACCCCCCCCCCCCCCCCTCTACCTATTTTATTTGCCAGGCGGTATATGTTCCTCCTTTCAAGCATCTTGCATGGCACGAGGCTGACAAGTCTGTAATTACTGGGATCTTTGGGTTTCGGTATGGCGACAACTATTGCATGTTTCCACTGTGTGGACAACACTCCACTTACAAATGATTTATTGAACAGGTGGAGTAGTGGTGTCTCCAACACCTCGCCTACAGTAGTGGTGACCCATCAAGTTCAAGTACGTTTATCGAGACAAGAAAATACATCTCAAAGGGATAAAGTAGCTTAGGCTATTTCTAACCCCCCACCCCCCCTCACCACGCGCAATATTTGTTTTTTTACATAACTCGTTTACTTCCTGGGCTGTGATTGGTTGTCCACTCGTCGTCACTAGATGGTCCGCTTGCTGTCGCAACTTTCGTTATAACTGCAGCAGCTGTAAATAGTTTTATCCTTATTATTCTGCTGAGTACTGTGTAGGGGACGCCTGTCTGTCACACCGGTCTGTAGTTAGGGCCTCTTAAATTGATATTTTTTAAATTTTGCCCCGAGGGCTCTACCTCCTTTCTTATAAACTTTTACTACATTTACCTTCTTCCAGCAGTTGGGTAATTCGCTCTCTGTAATGTGGTCTATGCCACTGCTTTTAACACGGTGATATGTTGGTCGGTCTAATAGCTTAGTGTCGTCTAGTGATGCTAGTTGTTGCCTTACTTCCTCTGCTGCTGCCTCTATATTTAATAGTTTCTTACCAAGGGTTAACTCCTAACACTGGCAGCTGTTTAGGGGCCAGATTCACGAAAGCACTTACGCAAGCAGTTACGAACGTGTACATCTTTCCTCAATCTTTGACGGCTTTGGTTACATTTATTAAACAGTTTACAAGCATGAAAACTTCCCAATCAACTGTTGTTATTGTTATAAACAGCCTCCTGGTGCTTCGGAGCTCATTAACTGTTTAATAATTGTAAACAAAGCCGCCAAAGATTGAGGAAAGATGTTCAGATTCGTAAGTGCTTGCGTAAGTGCTTTCGTGAATGTGGCCCCAGGCTCTTAGTGAACACTCCACGGCAGTTGCCACTGAATTCCTGGCAAATTTCCTTTTCATTTCCTGTATATTCACCTCCCCTTTTTCACAAGCTAGTCGCTTGGGCGTTAACTGTTCTTTTCCTTCTTGTATGATTATGTTGGGGTTTGGTGGTGTCTCTGCTTTAGGGGTCGTAGCCTGGTAGATAGCGCGCAGGACTCGCAATTCTGTGGCGCGGGTTCGATTCCCGCACGAGGCAGAAACAATGGGCAAAGTTTCTTTCACCCTGAATGCCCCTGTTACCTAGCAGTAAAATAGGTACCTGGGTGTTAGTCAGCTGTCACGGGCTGCTTCCTGGGGGTGGAGGCCTGATCGAGGACCGGGCCGCGGGGACACTAAAGCCCCGAAATCATCTCAAGATAACCTCAAGATAGAAGCAATATAATTTTCATACTTTCTTTCTGACATTCTTCATATATTTATGTATTCATTCCTAGCCCTCTTGCATCTATTCCGGTTTGCCTCTGTCCTTTGACCTTTGTGTTTCCTCCACTCCTTCCCTCTTTATTTATGCTTCTCGCCATTGTTTATTGAACCATGGGTTAATATACTCTCTCTCCTACCTTCTACTCTTATTGTTGGTGGGAACCTCTTCCACGTCTGCGTCTGTGTGTGTGTACTCACCTAGTTGTGCTTGCGGGGGTTGAGCTTTGGCTCTTAAGTCCTGCCACTCAACCGATGGTGTGTGTGTGTGTGTGTGTGTGTGTGTGTGTGTGTGTGTGTGTGTGTGTGTGTGTGGTGGAGGGAGGGTGGGGGTGTGGTAGAGGGGTGGAGGCGGCAGGTTCGGAGGGGGGGGGGGGTGTGGAGGACTGGTCCGGGTGTAACAACGGTGTTGCCACATCATCACCATTTGCTTTTTTCCCTCTAGTTCTTTTTTGTGAGTGTATACTTGCGGGCCGTGGTTGCCAGATGAGCCGTGACGCGACGTTACTCCCTGGCGATGTTTGTATACATCGACCATGATGTTTGTTGGTCTTACTGGTAATTACACACCGAGTCAATCACAGGGCTCCCCCCCTCCCCCTTCCATGCTGCCCCTTAACTCTCCCTTCCCCATTCTTCCATCCTGTATATCCTTCCCCACAATGGAAGACGTTGCTGCAACGTTTTTAAACGTACAAAAATAACGTCTTGGCTATGCGTGTGTCTAGGTTGCTCGTCTCCCCCCCTCCCCCACCACCCCACGTCTCATCCCCGTCTAAAGATTACAAAAACCCAACATAAGTGTTAGGTCTGTCTTCCCCCCGTTCTTGGACTTCACATAAGCGTGCTTCACGACAGCTGGCCTTACCGAAATATGATGTTCATTATCTAGGAAATGGCTTCGAATATATTTATGATATTGATTTAGGTTGCATGATCTCTCGATATAATTCATGCGGCGTTGAGTGCATTACAGTCCTAACCCGCCGCGCGGCCGGCCCAACCGCCGGGCTGGTGGCCGGCAGGATAGTGCTAACTGGTCGTGTCTGACAAGGGCGGCATTCCCGCGCGGGGCGGGGGGTTTGGCGGGCGTTCGGGGCGTGTGGCGGTTGTGCGGGCGTGCGGCGGGCGGGGTGGGCGCCGGGACGCCGCGGCAGCTCCGGACCTAGTTAGTGTGTAGACATATCTGCGTCTTCATTATTTTCATTATGACGGTGCCTTTATTGTTGGTTTATGGCGGTGTAGGCTGCGCGCCGCCCGCCCACGTTGGTGGTGGCGGCCCTACCCTCATGTGTGGCAGCTCTACCACCCTATACCCACGCTATACCACGCGGTACTGACGCTATACTCTGCTATACCACGCGGTACGGCAGCTATACCCTGCTATACGGACGCTACACTACACGGTACGGACGCTACCCTGGCCTGCTATACCCACGCTATACGGACGCTATACCCTGCTATACCCACGCTATACGGACGCTATACCACGCGGTACAGACGCTATACCACGTGGTACGGACGCTATACCCTGCTATACGGACGCTACACTACGCGGTACGGATGCTACACCACACGGTACGGACGCTACACCACGCTGTACGGACGCTATACCACGCGGTACGGACGCTATACCACGCGGTACGGACGCTATACCCTACTATACGGACGCTACACCACGCTGTACGGACGCTATACCACGCGGTACGGACGCTATACCACGCGGTACGGACGCTATACCACGCTGTACGGCAGCTATACTTGCTATACGGACGCTATACAACGCGGTGCGGCTGCTATACGGACGCTATACCACGCTATGAGGACGCTGTATCATGTTGTACAGATGCTGTACCATGTACGGACGTTGTACGATGTACCATATACCGACGTTGTACTATATACTGACGTTGTATAATGTACCATGTACGGACGTTGTATGATGTACCATGTACGATGTTGTACCATGTTGTACAGACGCTGTACCATGTTGGTCAACATCTTTCAGCCACGTTATTGTAACTTCTCACCTGCATATGGAAGGTTTCTAATTGTGGGATTAACTTTGTCATCCAACTCCCTGTCCTCGTATCCCAGCTCTTTGTCCTCGTATCCCAAATTCTTGTCCTCGTATCCCAACTTTTTGTCTTTATATCCCAGCTTCATGCCATTATATCACAGTTAATTGTCATTAAATCCCAGATTCATGTCTTTATATTCCAGCTATATAAGCTTTATATAGCTTCTTGTCCTCATATCCAAGCTGCTTGTCCTCATATCCCAGCAGCTTGTCCTCATATCCCACCTTTTTGTCCCCATATCCCAGCTCGTTGTGATATAACACAGACACAGATTGTGTGTTGTTCCGAGTTCGTGCCCAGAAATGGCTGCTAGAGTTCAACACCAGCAAGTGTAAGGTGATGGAAATGGGATCAGAAGCCAGGAGATTGAAAGGCTAGTACACGATGAAAGGAAACTACCTCCCTATAGCGACTAGAGAAAAAGTCCTGGGAGTGGACATAGCACCAAGTCGAGCGGACAGCACACTGGACTTGTGATCCTGTGGTCCCGGGTTCGATCCCGGGCGCCGGCGAGAAACAATGGGCAGAGTTTCTTTCACCGTATGCCCCTGTTACCTAGCAGTAAAATAGGTACCTGGCTGTTAGTCAGCTGTCACGGGCTGCTTCCTGGGGGTGGAGGCCTGGTCGAGGACCGGGCCGCGGGGACACTAAAAGCCCCGAAATCATCTCAAGATAACCAAACCTAACGCCAGAGGCTCATATAAATAAAATAACGTCAGCCGCATACTCTACTCTGGCAAAAGTCAGAGCATCATTCGGGAACATAAATAAGGAGGCTTATAAGTCAATGTATACCGCCTATGTATGGCCAGTCTTAGAGTATACATACCAATGGCGCCCCATCGTGGAGCCCCCATCGAAAAAACACACAAGGAAGCTGGAAAAAGTGCAGAAGTTTGCGTCCTTGAGTTGTGAGGAATGAGGTACGAAGAGACATACTTAAAAAGCTGACGACGTTAGAAAGGAGAAGTGAGAGGGGGCACATGATACAGACGTACAAAATACTTAGTTATTGACAGGGTGGAAACAGACGAAATATTTACAATGAATATCAATAGAACAAGGGGGCACAGATTAAAGCTTGAGACTCGGATGTGTCATAGAGATGTTAGAAAGTTTTCTTTTAGCATTAGTGAGTAAATGGAATGACCTAAAGGAGCAGGTTGCAGAGACAAACTCTATTCTTAACTTTAAAGCAGGTATGATAGGGAAATAGGTCAGGAGTCATTTCATTAGACAAAACCAGCGGCTAGAAAAGCGTGAGAGTTAGCGGCTAGAAAAGTCCAAGAGCTAGAGCCCGATCCTACAGGTACAAATAGGTGATGGAACCAATTACCTCGTAACGTGGTGGAGGTGGGGTCCCTCGATTGTTTCAAGCGCGGGTTGGACAAGTATACGAGTGGGATTGGGTGGTTATAGATAGGAGCTGCCTCGTATAGGCCAATAGGCCTTCTGCAGTTACCTTTGTTCTTATGTGATTGTACACGGAAACACGCACTAATCATGACACCCGTTAAGGCTGAAGGTCCAGCAGTCTTCCTTTGAATGTACTTTACCAAAGCGGTAGACGTCCAACTCCTGGGGCCAGATTCACGAAGCAGTTACGCAAGTACTTACGAGCGTGTACATCTTTCCTCAATCTTTGACGGCTTTGGTTACATTTATTAAACAGTTTACAAGCATGAAAACTTGCCAATCACCTGTTGTTATTATTATAAACAGCCTCCTGGTGCTTCGGAGCTCATTAACTGTTAAATAATTGTAAACAAAGCCACCAAAGATTGAGAAAAGATGGACAGGTTCGTAAGTGCTTGCGTAACTGCTTCGTGAATCTGGCCCCTGGACGTTAACTCCATAGTACACGGCCAGGATTCACCAAGCATTTAGACAACTATTTACGAAACCTTTATATCTTTACTTAGTCAAGGGGGGCTTAGAGGTTTTTCAACCGTTTACAAGCTAAAGAACTTTCCAAGCCCTTGTTATTTTTGTTATAAACAACCTCGTAGTGCTTTGGAAATCATAAACTATTTAATAAATATGAATAAAGCCGTCATGACTGAGGAAAGATATACAGGTTTCGTTAAGTGGACGAATAAGTGCTTGATAAATCCTGGCAGAGATGTGTGTGCGTGTCAGCGGTAGTTGAAGACATTGGGATGACCACCATAGCTCTACAGCCGCTCTTAATTAACTCCACTTACTCGGTACTTTTAGGCACTGTTTCAGGTCGCCATTTATAGAGTGGGTGACGTGAGAGAGGCTGCAGGAACGCGCAAGCCATAGATCACTAAGAACTCTTAAATGACCAAACCAGGATTCGAACCCATGACGTTCAGGCCCCCCCCCCCCCCCCAACTTAAACATACACAGTTACCAGTTGGGTTATTTAGAGTTGTTAGTGATAGTGTGGATGATTTATGGAACATATTACCGGGTAACATAAGAGACGTGTGATCACTGGAGTGTTTCAAGCGTAGGTTAGACATATATATGAATTGAGTTTAGGATCAGGTCAGGACTCAGGGACTCATAATACCCATACCCAAGCCTAATTCACAAAAATTTAGACCCATTTCTCTGACGTCGTGCATGTGTAAAGTTCTTGAGAGAATTATTCTCGACAGACTAATGTTTCAAATCAAGCCCCACCTTGCCCCTAACCTGTATGGCTTCTTTCCTGGAAGAAGCACACAAACTTGCTTTGCTGAATATTTTATCAGAGAAGGACCAAACTCTCAGGCGGCATTTATTGATCTCCAAACTGCTTTTGATACAGCAAACAGAGAAATAATCCTAGAACAGCTAGCCTCTTTTGGAGTTAAGGGAAGACTATTGACATGGCTCAGGGGTTACCTGAGTAACAGAACAGCCTCAGTCCTTTTCAATGGGGTCAAAGGTAAACTTTGTGCACCCTTTGAGTTGAGTACACCCCAGGGTGGAGTGCTAAATCCCACACTGTTCAATGTTCTGATGCACAAATTAACAATTGATATTCCCACACCACCTGACGAAGCCGTCATCTGTTATGCCGATGACATAAGCATTGTTGCAAATACCCAAACTAGACTGCAAGCTCTACTTGATTCACTCGCTGCTAAAAACATTGAATGTGGTCTTGTTATTCTATAACTAAATCCAGAGTTCTCCATCCCAAAGAGAAAACTCATGTCCCTATAACTTTCAAGGTCAACAGCCAGAACATTGAGACGTGTGGGCAGCACAAATACCTTGGAGTTGGTATTAACAGTGACATTGTAAATGATCTACACCGTAGGTTAAAAGAAAGACTAAAACCATTGAGAACACTTACTGGTAAGAATATTGGTATCAATATTAAATATGCTAGACTATTCTATATGATGTTTGTTAGATCTCTCGTTGATTATAATGCTCTGCACTTAATTAATTTCCCCTCATCTGTGTTGGACAAACTTGAAGTAGTACAGAATGAGGCCATGAGGATAATTCTTGGTGCCCCAAGATGCACAAGAATCATCAACATGAGGGAAGAACTGAAGCTTCCAACCATACTAGAGAGAATAATGCAAGTTAACACTACCTTTTGCCTTAAAGTCATGAGAGATCCTACATCGCTCATTGCTCAGAGACAAATTATTTAGTGCTGTTAACACCCTATTGACTGGTGCCAACTCACTCCTTTTATGATAATTGGCTGAGCAACAATGCTTACAGTCTCATTAAACTTAACATTCCTTTTAAGTGCAATCTACCTGTCTCTGATATTCCTCTTTATCTGTACCCTCCACCATTCAAGTATCATACACACCTGTCACCAAGATAATGAGAATCTTGCTCTTCTCAAAGCTGTCACACTTGAAACAATTGCCTCCTCCATCGAGAGTTTAAGATCTCACGAGCACTGTGTCTACACCGACGGCTCAGTCCAATCCTCTACTGGACGGACTGTAGCAGCATGTAGGTTTTATAGAAATAATATTTGCACAAAGACTGTCAGTGTCAGGTTAAACAACTGGCTGACCTCCACACAAGCAGAACTAGCAGCATTACACCTAGCTACCAGTACACTAAAAAACACTGGAGGAGGAATAATATTTTGTGATTCAAAGTCTGCTCTTCAAGCAATCGAAAACTTCTCCTGGAAGATCGACAGCAAGAACCTCAAACTACCCATTATAAATGACCAAATTGCTGCACAGAGTAAAGGGTTTCGAATATCCATTGTATGGCTACCTTCACACATAAATATAACCCATCATAATGAGACAGACATTGCAGCCAAATTAGCGTGTAACAAAGATGAAGTTGAATTAGATCTAGGTATCCCCATCTTTGCTGTCAAATCTGTATTGGTCCAAACACTCAGATCTGATAGGAAAAAAAAAATACTGACTCCCAATGACCTGAAAGCACCAGTATAAAAAGCTAAGATTTGTTCGGGGTGGGGGGAGTGGGGGGGGGGGTCTTCAGGGTTGCGTGGGCTGGAGAGGGGGAGGGGCAGATTCCTCTGGTGTTCCTTACCTATCAGTGACTACTGGGACTGAGCTCTAGCTCCCCGGCTCCTCCTCCGGGCCGTTTATACCTGACACGCCAATAATCTTTCTCAACATTAACGTGCTCAATATATTTGTTCCTGGGGTTGTGGAGGGAATATTGACTTCAACAACCTTCCCATTCACCGCTCACTTGCCGACGGTGAACGAGCAACTGCATGTTGGGATCACCTGATGTCCCTTTGTCCTAGGGGAAGGGGAGGGGGAGGGGGAGGGGTGACTCTCCAGGTGATCCGCTTAGGCGATGACGAGGAGGATGAGGATAACGGGTGGGGGGGGGGGTGGAGGCAGGGCTCACAGTGGGAAGATAGCAGGCGTTGACGCTCCATCGGTAAAACCATCTCAAGAGTCTTAATTAAATGTTAGATTAATGACCTTCCCGAGACTTGCTCAACCACACCACCGCCCGACCTGGTGGTGGTGGTGTGGTACACCTGTGTCTGGCGCTCAACCACACCACCACCCAACCTGGTGGTGGTGGTGGTGGTGGTACACCTGTGTCTGGCGCTCAACCACACCACCGCCCGACCTGGTGGTGGTGGTGGTGGTACACCTGTGTCTGGCGCTCAACCACACCACCACCCGACCTGGTGGTGGTGGTGGTGTGGTACACCTGTGTCTGGTGCTCAACCACACCACCGCCCGACCTGGTGGTGGTGTGGTACACCTGTGTCTGGCGCTCAACCACACCACCGCCCGACCTGGTGGTGGTGTGGTACACCTGTGTCTGGTGCTCAACCACACCACCGCCCGACCTGGTGGTGGTGGTGTGGTACACCTGTGTCTGGCGCTCTACCACACTACCGCCCGACCTGGTGGTGGTGGTGGTGGTGATGGTACACCTGTGTCTGGCGCTCAACCACACCACCGCCCGACCTGGTGGTGGTGGTGTGGTGGTACACCTGTGTCTGGCGCTCAACCACACTACCACCCGACCTGGTGGTGGTGGTGTGGTACACCTGTGTCTGGCGCTCAACCACACCACCGCCCGACCTGGTGGTGGTGGTGGTGGTGGTGTGGTACACCTGTGTCTGGCGCTCAACCACACTACCACCCGACCTGGTGGTGGTGGTGTGGTACACCTGTGTCTGGCGCTCAACCACACCACCGCCCGACCTGGTGGTGGTGGTGTGGTGGTACACCTGTGTGTATACACAATACACATACGTATAAGAGCATGTGTATGTGTTGTTATCAGCCGTGTCCCACATTGCGAGAGACGCCCGCCTGGGGACACCTGTTCCACCCTCCCTTATACCCTCCCTTCTGACCGGGATTAAGTCAGATCCGGTCATCGGTTGTTTGGTTTGATTGTGAGGTATATAATTGATTTTGTATTACCAGTTTGTTACTCACCTAATTAATTATACTTATACTTATAAAAGTGTGGCTACAGGACTGTTGGCTTGCTTCAGAGTCCCGTCTCTTATAATGTGGTGAACGCCTCGCAAGCTGTCTCTAATATCCAACTCGTTCCTTACATCCCTGTGTGGCTCATCTGTTTGTTGTCATCCACGCCCCTCTCATCCTCCTTACATCCATGTGTGGCTCATCTTTGTTGTCATCCACGCCCCTCTCATCCTCCTTACATCCCTGTGTGGCTCATCTGTTTGTTGTCATCCACGCCCCTCTCATCCTCCTTACATCCCTGTGTGGCTCATCTGTTTGTTGTCATCCACGCCCCTCTCATCCTCCTTACATCCCTGTGTGGCTCATCTGTTTGTTGTCATCCACGCCCCTCTCATCCTCCTTACATCCATGTGTGGCTCATCTGTTTGTTGTCATCCACGCCCCTCTCATCCTCCTTACATCCATGTGTGGCTCATCTTTGTTGTCATCCACGCCCCTCTCATCCTCCTTACATCCCTGTGTGGCTCATCTGTTTGTTGTCATCCACGCCCCTCTCATCCTCCTTACATCCCTGTGTGGCTCATCTGTTTGTTGTCATCCACGCCCCTCTCATCCTCCTTACATCCCTGTGTGGCTCATCTGTTTGTTGTCATCCACGCCCCTCTCATCCTCCTTACATCCATGTGTGGCTCATCTCTTTGTTGTCATCCACGCCCCTCTCATCCTCCTTACATCCATGTGTGGCTCATCTGTTGTCATCCACGCCCATGTCATCCTGCTCGTGCATCTGCAAACATTTCATCCTGGTCTACTTTGGCAGTACTTTTTAGGACCTTTTATGCTGCAATCATGGCTCCTCTTTCCCAAACTCCAATCTTAGTTCTGCGACCAGTCAAGTCTGAACATTCTCGAATTTTCGCACGAGTTTTTTTTGGGATATGGAATCCATGCAGGAGTTGCACCTTCGAGTGTCGGTCTCGCATACGTTGTGCCTTTAAGACCTTCTTGTCCAAATTTCTGAAAGCTATTCGAAAATTGCGAGTTTTGCATATGCTGCTGACGTTATTCCTCAGCTATGTGCCTCCGCTTCCACTACACATAAGGGGCATAACTGGCAAACCCCTCACAGTGTTCAAGAGAGAACTGGATAAGCACCTCCAAAGGATACCTGATCAACCAGGCTGTGACTCATACGTCAGGCTGCGAGCAGCCGCGTCTAACAGCCTGGTTGATCAGTCCAGCAACCAGGAGGCCTGGTCGACGACCGGGCCGCGGGGACACTAAGCCCCGGAAGCACCTCAAGGTAGCCTCAAGGTAGGTAGCCTCTGGGGACAAGCTTGGTGTGAAGTCTATTGACTTGGGTTGAAATCGATCAACCATCTTTAAGATGATTCCTGCAGTTCAGATCTGCTTGCAACATTCAGCAGTCCATCTATATCATCTTTTTGTTCCTTTAAGAGTTTTGCACCACCCGCACACACCTACATCACGTCCTCAGGTCATTAACATGTCCATGGATCAGGATGGGTCCCAGTACATATCCTTGGTGTACGCCACCGCCTGGGCCCCCGTGCTTGTTCTTAGTCACTGTACCACCACCCGGGCACCTGTGTTTGTTCTTAGTCACTGTACCACCACCTGGGCCCCCGTGCTTGTTCTTAGTCACTGTACCACCACCCGGGCACCTGTGTTTGTTCTTAGTCACTGTACCACCACCTGGGCCCCCGTGCTTGTTCTTAGTCACTGTACCACCACCCGGGCCCCTGTGTTTGTTCTTAGTCACTGTACCACCACCCGGGCACCTGTGTTTGTTCTTAGTCACTGTACCACCAACTGGGCCCCCGTGCTTGTTCTTAGTCACTGTACCACCACCCGGGCCCCTGTGTTTGTTCTTAGTCACTGTACCACCACCTGGGCCCCCGTGCTTGTTCTTAGTCACTGTACCACCACCCGGGCACCTGTGTTTGTTCTTAGTCACTGTACCACCACCTGGGCCCCCGTGCTTGTTCTTAGTCACTGTACCACCACCCGGGCCCCTGTGTTTGTTCTTAGTCACTGTACCACCACCCGGGCACCTGTGTTTGTTCTTAGTCACTGTACCACCACCTGGGCCCCCGTGCTTGTTCTTAGTCACTGTACCACCACCCGGGCCCCTGTGTTTGTTCTTAGTCACTGTACCACCACCTGGGCCCCCGTGCTTGTTCTTAGTCACTGTACCACCACCCGGGCCCCTGTGTTTGTTCTTAGTCACTGTACCACCACCTGGGCCCCCGTGTTCTTAGTCACTGCACCACCACCCGGGCCCCCGTGTTCTTAGTCACTGTACCACCACCCGGGCCCCTGTGCTTGTTCTTAGTCACTGTACCACCACCCGGGCCCCCGTGTTCTTAGTCACTGTACCACCACCCGGGCCCCCGTGCTTGTTCTTAGTCACTGTACCACCACCCGGGCCCCCGTGTTCTTAGTCACTGCACCACCACCCGGGCCCCCGTGTTCTTAGTCACTGTACCACCACCCGGGGCCCCCGTGCTTGTTCTTAGTCACTGTACCACCACCCGGGCCCCCTGTGTTCTTAGTCACTGTACCACCACCTGGGCCCCTGTGCTTGTTCTTAGTCACTGTACCACCACCCGGGCCCCGTGTTCTTAGTCACTGTACCACCACCCGGGCCCCCGTGCTTGTTCTTAGTCACTGTACCACCACCCGGGCCCCCCGTGTTCTTAGTCACTGTACCACCACCCGGGCCCCTGTGCTTGTTCTTAGTCACTGTACCACCACCCGGGCCCCCGTGCTTGTTCTTAGTCACTGTACCACCACCCGGGCCCCCGTGTTCTTAGTCACTGTACCACCACCCGGGGCCCCCGTGCTTGTTCTTAGTCACTGTACCACCACCCGGGCCCCCGTGTTCTTAGTCACTGTACCACCACCCGGGGCCCCCGTGCTTGTTCTTAGTCACTGTACCACCACCCGGGCCCCCGTGTTCTTAGTCACTGTACCACCACCTGGGCCCCTGTGCTTGTTCTTAGTCACTGTACCACCACCCGGGGCCCCGTGTTCTTAGTCACTGTACCACCACCCGGGCCCCCGTGCTTGTTCTTAGTCACTGTACCACCACCCGGGCCCCCCGTGTTCTTAGTCACTGTACCACCACCCGGGCCCCTGTGCTTGTTCTTAGTCACTGTACCACCACCCGGGCCCCCGTGCTTGTTCTTAGTCACTGTACCACCACCCGGGCCCCCGTGTTCTTAGTCACTGTACCACCACCCGGGCCCCTGTGTTCTTAGTCACTGTACCACCACCCGGGCCCCCGTGTTCTTAGTCACTGTACCACCACCCGGGCCCCCGTGTTCTTAGTCACTGTACCACCACCCGGGCCCCCGTGCTTGTTCTTAGTCACTGTACCACCACCCGGGCCCCTGTGCTTGTTCTTAGTCACTGTACCACCACCCGGGCCCCCGTGTTCTTAGTCACTGTACCACCACCCGGGCCCCCGTGCTTGTTCTTAGTCACTGTACCACCACCCGGGCCCCTGTGCTTGTTCTTAGTCACTGTACCACCCCCCGGGCCCCCGTGTTCTTAGTCACTGTACCACCACCCGGGGCCCCCGTGCTTGTTCTTAGTCACTGTACCACCACCCGGGCCCCCGTGTTCTTAGTCACTGTACCACCACCCGGGCCCCCGTGCTTGTTCTTAGTCACTGTACCACCACCCGGGGCCCCTGTGCTTGTTCTTAGTCACTGTACCACCACCCGGGCCCCCGTGCTTGTTCTTAGTCACTGTACCACCACCCGGGCCCCTGTGCTTGTTCTTAGTCACTGCACCACCACCCGGGCCCCCGTGCTTGTTCTTAGTCACTGTACCACCACCCGGGGCCCCTGTGTTCTTAGTCACTGTACCACCACCCGGGGCCCATGTGTTCTTAGTCACTGTACCACCACCCGGGCCCCCGTGTTCTTAGTCACTGTACCACCACCCGAGCCCCCGTGCTTGTTCTTAGTCACTGTACCACCACCCGGGCCCCCGTGTTCTTAGTCACTGTACCACCACCCGGGCCCCCGTGTTCTTAGTCACTGTACCACCACCCGGGCCCCCGTGTTCTTAGTCACTGTACCACCACCCGGGCCCCCGTGTTCTTAGTCACTGTACCACCACCCGGGCCCCCGTGTTCTTAGTCACTGTACCACCACCCGGGCCCCCGTGTTCTTAGTCACTGTACCACCACCCGGGCCCCCGTGTTCTTAGTCACTGTACCACCACCCGGGCCCCCGTGTTCTTAGTCACTGTACCACCACCCGGGGCCCCTGTGCTTGTTCTTAGTCACTGTACCACCACCCGGGCCCCCGTGTTCTTAGTCACTGTACCACCACCCGGGCCCCTGTGCTTGTTCTTAGTCACTGCACCACCAGCCGGGCCCCTGTGCTTGTTCTTAGTCACTGTACCACCACCCGGGCCCCCGTGCTTGTTCTTAGTCACTGTACCACCACCCGGGCCCCTGTGCTTGTTCTTAGTCACTGTACCACCACCCGGGCCCCCGTGCTTGTTCTTAGTCACTGTACCACCACCCGGGCCCCTGTGCTTGTTCTTAGTCACTGTACCACCACCCGGGCCCCTGTGCTTGTTCTTAGTCACTGTACCACCACCCGGCCCCCTGTGCTTGTTCTTAGTCACTGTACCACCACCCGGGGCCCCTGTGCTTGTTCTTAGTCACTGTACCACCACCCGGGGCCCCCGTGCTTGTTCTTAGTCACTGTACCACCACCCGGGCCCCCGTGTTCTTAGTCACTGTAACACCACCCGGGCCCCCGTGCTTGTTCTTAGTCACTGTACCACCACCCGGGCCCCCGTGTTCTTAGTCACTGTACCACCACCCGGGCCCCCGTGTTCTTAGTCACTGTACCACCACCCGGGCCCCCGTGTTCTTAGTCACTGTACCACCACCCGGGCCCCCGTGTTCTTAGTCACTGTACCACCACCCGGGCCCCCGTGTTCTTAGTCACTGTACCACCACCCGGGCCCCCGTGTTCTTAGTCACTGTACCACCACCCGGGCCCCCGTGTTCTTAGTCACTGTACCACCACCCGGGCCCCCGTGTTCTTAGTCACTGTACCACCACCCGGGCCCCCGTGTTCTTAGTCACTGTACCACCACCCGGGCCCCCGTGTTCTTAGTCACTGTACCACCACCCGGGCCCCCGTGTTCTTAGTCACTGTACCACCACCCGGGCCCCCGTGTTCTTAGTCACTGTACCACCACCCGGGCCCCCGTGTTCTTAGTCACTGTACCACCACCCGGGCCCCCGTGTTCTTAGTCACTGTACCACCACCCGGGCCCCCGTGTTCTTAGTCACTGTACCACCACCCGGGCCCCCGTGTTCTTAGTCACTGTACCACCACCCGGGGCCCCTGTGCTTGTTCTTAGTCACTGTACCACCACCCGGGCCCCCGTGTTCTTAGTCACTGTACCACCACCCGGGCCCCCGTGTTCTTAGTCACTGTACCACCACCCGGGCCCCTGTGCTTGTTCTTAGTCACTGCACCACCACCCGGGCCCCTGTGCTTGTTCTTAGTCACTGTACCACCACCCGGGCCCCCGTGCTTGTTCTTAGTCACTGTACCACCACCCGGGGCCCCTGTGCTTGTTCTTAGTCACTGTACCACCACCCGGGGCCCCCGTGCTTGTTCTTAGTCACTGTACCACCACCCGGGCCCCTGTGCTTGTTCTTAGTCACTGTACCACCACCCGGGCCCCTGTGCTTGTTCTTAGTCACTGTACCACCACCCGGGCCCCCTGTGCTTGTTCTTAGTCACTGTACCACCACCCGGGCCCCTGTGCTTGTTCTTAGTCACTGTACCACCACCCGGGGCCCCCGTGCTTGTTCTTAGTCACTGTACCACCACCCGGGCCCCCGTGTTCTTAGTCACTGTAACACCACCCGGGCCCCCGTGCTGGTTCTTAGTCACTGTACCACCACCCGGGCCCCCGTGTTCTTAGTCACTGTACCACCACCCGGGCCCCCGTGTTCTTAGTCACTGTACCACCACCCGGGCCCCCGTGTTCTTAGTCACTGTACCACCACCCGGGCCCCCGTGTTCTTAGTCACTGTACCACCACCCGGGCCCCCGTGTTCTTAGTCACTGTACCACCCCCCGGGCCCCCGTGTTCTTAGTCACTGTACCACCACCCGGGCCCCTGTGCTTGTTCTTAGTCACTGTACCACCACCCGGGCCCCCGTGTTCTTAGTCACTGCACCACCACCCGGGCCCCCGTGTTCTTAGTCACTGTACCACCACCCGGGCCCCTGTGTTTGTTCTTAGTCACTGTACCACCACCCGGGCCCCCGTGTTCTTAGTCACTGCACCACCACCCGGGCCCCTGTGCTTGTTCTTAGTCACTGTACCACCACCCGGGCCCCCGTGCTTGTTCTTAGTCACTGTACCACCACCCGGGCCCCCGTGCTTGTTCTTAGTCACTGTACCACCACCCGGGCCCCCGTGTTATTAGTCACTGTACCACCACCCGGGTCCCTGTGCTTGTTCTTAGTCACTGTACCACCACCCGGGCCCCTGTGCTTGTTCTTAGTCACTGTACCACCACCCGGGCCCCCGTGTTCTTAGTCACTGTACCACCACCCGGGCCCCCGTGCTTGTTCTTAGTCACTGTACCACCACCCGGGCCCCCGTGCTTGTTCTTAGTCACTGTACCACCACTTGGGCCCCCGTGTTCTTAGTCACTGTACCACCACCCGGGCCCCTGTGCTTGTTCTTAGTCACTGTACCACCACCCGGGGCCCCTGTGTTCTTAGTCACTGCACCACCACCCGGGCCCCCGTGTTAGTCACTGTACCACCACCCGGGCCCCCGTGTTCTTAGTCACTGTACCACCACCTGGGCCCCCGTGTTCTTAGTCACTGCACCACCACCCGGGCCCCCGTGCTTGTTCTTAGTCACTGTACCACCACCCGGGCCCCCGTGTTCTTAGTCACTGTACCACCACCCGGGCCCCCGTGTTCTTAGTCACTGCACCACCACCCGGGCCCCTGTGTTCTTAGTCACTGCACCACCACCCGGGCCCCCGTGTTCTTAGTCACTGTACCACCACCCGGGCCCCCGTGTTCTTAGTCACTGTACCACCACCCGGGCCCCCGTGTTCTTAGTCACTGTACCACCACCCGGGCCCCTGTGCTTGTTCTTAGTCACTGTACCACCACCCGGGCCCCCGTGTTCTTAGTCACTGTACCACCACCCGGGCCCCCGTGTTCTTAGTCACTGTACCACCACCCGGGCCCCCGTGCTTGTTCTTAGTCACTGTACCACCACCCGGGCCCCCGTGCTTGTTCTTAGTCACTGTACCACCACCCGGGCCCCCGTGCTTGTTCTTAGTCACTGTACCACCACCCGGGCCCCTGTGTTTGTTCTTAGTCACTGCACCACCACCCGGGGCCCTGTGTTCTTAGTCACTGTACCACCACCCGGGCCCCCGTGCTTGTTCTTAGTCACTGTACCACCACCCGGGCCCCTGTGTTTGTTCTTAGTCACTGTACCACCACCCGGGCCCCTGTGTTCTTAGTCACTGTACCACCACCTGGGCCCCCTGCTTGTTCTTAGTCACTGTACCACCACCCGGGCCCCCGTGTTCTTAGTCACAACACTCCTGCCTGTTATGTTAGTTGTTATAATTAACGTTAAATTCACGACGCGGGCTTCCTCACCAATGTTATCTTACATGTCATTATACCGCAAGATTAGGTACCTTGAGGAGTCCCACTTAATACTTAATTATTATTTAGACTAATGTCTTTAAACGGAATTTTCGTCATTATTTAAAGTATTTACACTTTTCTGTTTTCCAATAATTTTACTAGTTCTATATTCTAACAAATACAACGTATGAATGGTACGTTTTAACGTTGCTTCGACGCTGCTTCAACGTCGATCTACGTTGCTGCGACGTTGTGGGGGTTTGCTGGGCACTCTTTGAGACACGTGGGGGGGCGGTGGGGGGGGGAGGGTGGTGGGGGGGGGGGGGTGGTGGGGGGGGCGGTGGGGGGGGGGGTTACAGTTTCCAAAGGGGTGTTCATGGGTGCTATAATTGGGAAGGATCGCGGATTAAAATGGGACCATGTTTCCAACGGGCTAAATTTTTCTGCTGGAGATAATTCGTGGGGCACAGAGCACAAATGTCAGCGGTGTCGGTGATAAGTTGGTCAGGCTGCGGTGGTGGAGACGTTTGTGGTGGTGGGGGCGCGATAACGACGGTGTTGGGGGGAGGGAGGGGGAGGTGGCGGCTTGTGGGGGGGGGGGGATGGAGAGGGAGGGGGCTTGTGTGGGGGGGGGGAGGGATGGAGAGGGGGGGCTTGTGGGAGGTGGAGGTAGGTGTGGGGGAGGGGAGGTTGAGGGGTTTGTTGAGGGAGGGTTGGGGAGGGTAGCGGTTGGGGGAGGGTGGTTTTTTGGGGGGGTAGAGAGTTGACGGGGAAAATGGAAAGTGAAATAAGTTCATTAAGGGTATAAATATACACAAAGGGACGCTGTAGTTCAAGGTGTTCTCACCCCTGTTCAGCAGCACAACGTGTTCATGTTTATGTACACACATTTATTGTTTATATTTAATATATTTGTAATTTATTTAGTGTGTGTGTGTGTGTGTGTGTGTAATTACCTAAGTGTAGTTACAGGATGAGAGCTACGCTCGTGGTGTCCCGTCTTCTACGGGACCACGGCTACGTCCCTTGGTGTCGAGGAACGTACGTGTGTGTGTGTGTGTGTGTGTGTGTGTGTGTGTGTGTGTGTGTGTGTGTGTGTGTGTGTGTGTGTGTGTGTGTGTGTGTGTGTGTGTCCGCGCGCGCGCGCACACACATACGTTACTTGTGTGGATATATTAGCCTAACTTGTGTGTGGATGAGAGAGTACTGACACACATGTGACACACAGGAGCGAGGCCACACAAGCACCACACACACACACCTGACACAGGGCGGGGGGAATATATATATATATATGTGTGTGGATGCTGGGAAGGCGTGGGCGAGGCGCCAGCAGGAGCCCCTCGTATTGTGGAAGACTTCATTGTTGATGTCTTAGTGTGAGACACCTCTCTCACCTCCCCTTCTCCCCCTCTGTCTTCTTCTTCTCTCTCATCCCCTCCCTTCTCTGCCCTTTCCTCCCTAGCCTCCCCACTCCCCAGCAGTCCTTGGGGAGTGGGGAGGACGCGACGTGGCAGCCTTGTGGCAGCCTCAGCTGGCTTCAGCCCTCCACAACACTCGCACCACGTATAACAACTCCTACAACTTATAACACACAACTTATAACACATATAACAGCGCACAAGGCCACACAGGGAACTCAGGGATCAGCTGTAACATTTATGCATGACGGAATAGACCAAAAAATAGGATGAACAAATAAGCCAAATTCAACCGAATCCCACAAACAGGAAAGTTCTGAAAACAAATAAATAAAAGAACTCCTGACGGGAATCATAACAGCCGAGGAAACACCTCATCAAAAAACGTCTCAGGAAATAAGTTTTACGAAGACAGAGGACAAGAACTAGAATTAAAGAAGCTCTGGGAAAAATATTCAAAATAAATCTTGAGAAAATTCTAACGTTTGTCGCAGCACAGGAAGAGAAATTACAAATCTAGTTGATAACAGAGCTGCAACATTACCTCCACCGCTAGCGCTAGACCTTAACACTACCTGGAGCATACCTGGAGAGGGTTTCGAGAGTTCTTCTACTCTATTACACACAGAAATCACAATTGCGTGATGCATCAAATGAACAAATCCACAAGGGCCGTGACGGGGATTCGAACCTGCGTCCGAGAGCATCCCAGACGCTGCCTTAATCGACTGAGCTACGACATGGTCAAAAGGAGTTGAAACCGAAGTTCTACTGAACTTACTGGATCCTGCAGCCTCTCCGAGGCACAAAACAAGGTTTTACAAACCAGAACTTCGGTTTCAACTCCTTTTGACCATGTCGTAGCTCAGTCGATTAAGGCAGCGTCTGGGATGCTCTCGGACGCAGGTTCGAATCCCCGTCACGGCCCTTGTTCATTTGTTCTTCTGTTCCCCCGAGTCAGGCCCAGGGCCAGGCTCGATTTATGATAACTTGGTTCATCAGGCTGTTGCTTGCAGCGGCCCACAGGCCCCTCCCATATCCACTACATCACGGTTGGTCCGGCACTTCTTCGAAGAACTTGTCTAAATGCCTCTTGAATACATCCACCTGTGTTCTGGCAATATTTAATGC
>NC_059599.1:3643801-3693801 GCF_020424385.1 Procambarus clarkii
TTGGAGTACATCCGTCTTCATAAACAACGGCCAAATGCTTTGTAAACCCAGCCACCAAACACTCCGTTTATGGATGAAAATCACGCTGCAATTCGTCCTCAGACCCGGTCCATTCCACCCAGCGGTCGACCCCCGAAGACACATTCATCAATTTGAATAATGCGGTACATTCGAAATGGGAATGTTCTCACATATGAATTAACATAGTTATATATTAGCATAAATATGCACAATACGCTAATATATAATAATAATATTAATTTATATTTGATAAAATTCCTGTTTTGAATGAACAGCGTGTTAATATTGATGAATGCGTCTGTGGGGTCGACCGCTGGATGGAATGGATTGGGTTGGAGGACGGAATGCACTTAACAGTACTTCGCTGACGACCTCTGTTCGAATCGTACCTTTAGAAATGCTTCAACTGAACCCAACTTAATTTAAGTATAATTTATATATATATATATATATATATATATATATATATATATATATATATATACATATATATATATATATATATATATATATATATATATATATATATATATATATATATATATACATATATATATATATATATATATATATATATATATATATGTCGCACCTAGTAGCCAGAACGCACTTTTCGGCCTACTATGCAAGGCCAGATTTGCCTAATTAGCCAAGTTTTCCTGAATTAATACATTTTCTCTAATTTTTTCTTATGAAATGATAAAGCTACCCATTTCATTATGTATGAGGTCAATTTTTTTTATTGGAGTTAAAATTAATGTAGATATATGACCGAACCTAACCAACCCTACCTAACCTAACCTAACCTATCTTATAGGTTAGGTTGGGTTAGGTAGCCGAAAAAGTTAGGTTAGGTCAGGTAAGGTAGGTTAGGTAGTCGAAAAACAATTAATTCATGAAAACTTGGCTTATTAGGCAAATCGGGCCTTGCATAGTAGGCTGAGAAGTGAGTTCTGGCTACTAGGTACGACATATATATATATATATATATATATATATATATATAATATATATATAATATATAATATATATATATATAATATATATATATATATATATATATATATATATATATATATATATATATATATATATATATATATATATATATATATATATATTATATATATATATATATATATATAATATATATTATATATATATATTATATTATTATTGGTGTATACTGGCAGCAGGTTTTCTTTCAAACATGTTTCATTGAATATGACCGCATATTCTGTATTTATTATTTTCTGGTTTAGGGCTTCTATCCCTCTAACTATTTCTTAGCATCAGGGCTTAATTGGAATAGGAGTTCTCCAAAACTCATTTTCGTACTTTTAAGGTGAAGAAAAGAAGTGATTTACTATAGAGTGTATTACACTTATTTGTATAATTTGCACGACGTTTCGAACCTCCATGGTTCATTCTCAAGTGAACAGATCTTACAATACTAGTTGATTTTATACCCGCATTAGGTCAGGTGATAATACAATGAAACTCATTATTGAAACTCATTATTGTGTCTGGGGTGGAAGGCTGCCTGACTTGATGACGGTTATCTTGAGTTATCTTGAGATGATTTCGGGGCTTTAGTGTCCCCGCGGCCCGGTTCTCGATCAGGCTTCCACCCCCAGGAAGCAGCCCGTGACAGCTGACTAACACCCAGGTACCTATTTAATGCTAGGTAACAGGGACATCAGGGTGAAAGAAACTCTGCCCATTGATTCTCACCGGCGCCCGGGATCGAACCCGGGACCACAGGATCACGCGTCCAGTGTTCTGTCCGCTCAGCCGCCGATTCCCTCACGGGTTGCCTCAATTTACCTGAAGGGGGCCGCTATATCTCTCTAGTGGCTTCGACGAGGACAGGAAGCCGGCGGCTTGTCAAAGGTCACCTCCCCGCAGTTGTCCTGATGATTTTATCGAGCTGGGTTTCGAAAATTGCTGCAGTGTTTTTTGGCAATAACGGCTTCGGCGGGTAGGCGGTTCCCTGGGTTTATAACTCTATGTGTGACAAAACCTCTCCTGTTTTCGGTCCTACATTGTGCCTTGTTGAGCACAACCGTTATGCAAGGAGCACGGAGCCGTTATACAAGGAGCACGGAGCCGTTATGCAAGGAGCACGGAGCCGTTATGCAAGGAGCACGGAGCCGTTATGCAAGGAGCACGGAGCCGTTATACAAGGAGCACGGAGCCGTTATGCAAGGAGCACGGAGCCGTTATGCAAGGAGCACGGAGCCGTTATGCAAGGAGCACGGAGCCGTTATACAAGGAGCACGGAGCCGTTATACAAGGAGCACGGAGCCGTTATGCAAGGAGCACGGAGCCGTTATGCAAGGAGCACGGTTCCGTTATACAAGGAGCACGGAGCCGTTATGCAAGGAGCACGGTTCCGTTATGCAAGGAGCACGGAGCCGTTATACAAGGAGCACGGAGCCGTTATACAAGGAGCACGGAGCCGTTATACAAGGAGCACGGAGCCGTTATGCAAGGAGCACGGAGCTGTTATACAAGGAGCACGGAGCCGTTATGCAAGAAGCACGGAGCCGTTATGCAAGGAGCACGGAGCCGTTATACAAGGAGCACGGAGCCGTTATACAAGGAGCACGGAGCCGTTATGCAAGGAGCACGGAGCCGTTATGCAAGGAGCACGGAGCCGTTATGCAAGGAGCACGGAGCCGTTATGCAAGGAGCACGGAGCCGTTATACAAGGAGCACGGAGCCGTTATACAAGGAGCAAGGAGCCGTTATACAAGGAGCACGGAGCCGTTATGCAAGGAGCACGGAGCCGTTATACAAGGAGCACGGAGCCGTTATACAAGGAGCCGTTATACAAGGAGCACGGAGCCGTTATACAAGGAGCACGGAGCCGTTATGCAAGGAGCACGGAGCCGTTATGCAAGGAGCACGGAGCCGTTATGCAAGGAGCACGGAGCCGTTATGCAAGGAGCACGGAGCCGTTATGCAAGGAGCACGGAGCCGTTATACAAGGAGCACGGAGCCGTTATGCAAGGAGCACGGAGCCGTTATGCAAGGAGCACGGAGCCGTTATGCAAGGAGCACGGAGCCGTTATACAAGGAGCACGGAGCCGTTATGCAAGGAGCACGGAGCCGTTATGCAAGGAGCACGGAGCCGTTATGCAAGGAGCACGGAGCCGTTATACAAGGAGCACGGAGCCGTTATACAAGGAGCACGGAGCCGTTATGCAAGGAGCACGGAGCCGTTATGCAAGGAGCACGGTTCCGTTATACAAGGAGCACGGAGCCGTTATGCAAGGAGCACGGTTCCGTTATGCAAGGAGCACGGAGCCGTTATACAAGGAGCACGGAGCCGTTATACAAGGAGCACGGAGCCGTTATACAAGGAGCACGGAGCCGTTATACAAGGAGCACGGAAGCCGTTATGCAAGGAGCACGGAGCTGTTATACAAGGAGCACGGAGCCGTTATGCAAGAAGCACGGAGCCGTTATGCAAGGAGCACGGAGCCGTTATGCAAGGAGCACGGAGCCGTTATACAAGGAGCACGGAGCCGTTATACAAGGAGCCGTTATACAAGGAGCACGGAGCCGTTATACAAGGAGCACGGAGCCGTTATGCAAGGAGCACGGAGCCGTTATGCAAGGAGCACGGAGCCGTTATGCAAGGAGCACGGAGCCGTTATGCAAGGAGCACGGAGCCGTTATACAAGGAGCACGGAGCCGTTATGCAAGGAGCACGGAGCCGTTATGCAAGGAGCACGGAGCCGTTATGCAAGGAGCACGGAGCCGTTATGCAAGGAGCACGGAGCCGTTATGCAAGGAGCACGGAGCTGTTATACAAGGAGCACGGAGCCGTTATGCAAGGAGCACGGAGCCGTTATGCAAGGAGCACGGAGCCGTTATGCAAGGAGCACGGAGCCGTTATACAAGGAGCACGGAGCCGTTATGCAAGGAGCACGGAGCTGTTATACAAGGAGCACGGAGCCGTTATGCAAGGAGCACGGAGCCGTTATACAAGGAGCACGGAGCCGTTATGCAAGGAGCACGGAGCCGTTATGCAAGGAGCACGGAGCCGTTTACAAGGAGCACGGAGCCGTTATGCAAGGAGCACGGAGCCGTTATGCAAGGAGCACGGAGCCGTTATGCAAGGAGCACGGAGCCGTTATGCAAGGAGCACGGAGCCGTTATACAAGGAGCCCGGAGCCGTTATACAAGGAGCACGGAGCCGTTATGCAAGGAGCACGGAGCTGTTATACAAGGAGCACGGAGCCGTTATGCAAGGAGCACGGAGCCGTTATGCAAGGAGCACGGAGCCGTTATGCAAGGAGCACGGAGCCGTTATGCAAGGAGCACGGAGCCGTTATACAAGGAGCACGGAGCCGTTATACAAGGAGCACGGAGCCGTTATACAAGGAGCACGGAGCCGTTATGCAAGGAGCACGGAGCCGTTATGCAAGGAGCACGGAGCCGTTATACAAGGAGCCGTTATACAAGGAGCACGGAGCCGTTGCTCCTTGTGTGTGTTACGTCTGGCCTCTTACAAATGTTTTCTGGATTAATATCCTTCAAATTGTTCAGTATTTTAAATCTTTTGATGGGATCAGCCCAGTCATGTCCGGTTTGCAGTGTCGCTTGCCAAGCCCCGCGGCCCTCAACCCGTCCTGGTATGAGAATCCACTTTGTTCTGGAATGATGATTTGTCGGCCGGTGTTGCACTTTCTTCAGAGCACCTGTGTCTTTCTGATGATTTGTGTCAACGCATGGATATAATAATCCAAGTGGGGGGGGGGAGATTAATTAATTTTTTTTCTTTTTTTTTAGGAGAGAGGGCCAAGGCATTACAACTATATAGCACTTAGAAGGGGGTCAGGATTCAGGATTAGGATATGGGATGAGGCAATCTATAGGATTTTAGGCATTGTTAGGCCTATCTTGAGGTTAATTTGAGTTGATTTCGGGGCTTTTTTAGTGTCCCCGCGGCCCGGTCCTCGACCAGGCCTCCACCCCCAGGAAGCAGCTCATGACAGCTGACTAACTCCCAGGTACCTATTTACTGCTAGGTAACAGGGGCATAGGGTGAAAAACTCTGCCCATTGTTTCTCGCCGGCGCCCGGGATCGAACCCGGGACCACAGGATCACAAGTCCAGTGTGCTGTCCGCTCGGCCGACCGGCTCCCTGGTCTAGGTTAAGTGTTTTGTTTCTGTTCGAAATTATTTGTACTTATAGAGGAGTGATTCTCCCACAGGTAAAGACCGAAGCACCGTTCAAAAAAAAAAAAAAAAGTTCGAACATCAGTTGTGAACCCTGTGAAAAGTTTTTTTCGTTCCAAAACAAGAGGTTTGGCGGCTGGATTAACGAGCAATTGGCGTTTGTTTATGAGGAGGGTCGAGGATTAGTGGGTATTTGGACACTGTTTATGAGGACGGGCTGGCGTACAACTCATCACACGCTCCAGCTTTCCTCAAACACTCATTCTTAGTGATGAACTTTGATGTTCTGCAGGTCATAATTCTAAGGAGAATGTGAACCTTAAAAGATAAGCTGAGGAGATATAAGGGCAAGGTGTAATGCATAATTCCCCCCCCCCCCCACTGTAAGGGATCATGTAAGAAACACAAACACACACACACACCCACCCACCCACACCCACACACACAGTAGTAGTTTCTCAGTTCTCAGTAGTGTCACAGTAGTCTCAGTAGTTTCAAAGCGTTATATGACAAAGAGTGCTGGGAAGACGGGACACCACGAGCGTAGCTCTCATCCTGTAACTACACTTAGGTAATTACACACATTACCCCCCCACCCGAACCTCCCGAAGAGGGGGGGGGGTAATGTGTTCCGATAGATATTTCTCATTTAATCATTCGTGGCGTTCTCAAACTCCCTGTATACTGCTCGTGGCGTTCTTAAACTCCCTGTATACTGATCGTGGCGTTCTCAAACTCCCTGTATACTGATCGTGGCGTTCTCAAACTCCCTGTATACTGCTCGTGGCGTTCTTAAACTCCCTGTATACTGATCGTGGTGTTCTCAAACTCCCTGTATACTGCTCGTGGCGTTCTCAAACTCCCTGTATACTGATCGTGGCGTTCTCAAACTCCCTGTATACTGCTCGTGGCGTTCTCAAACTCCCTGTATACTGATCGTGGCGTTCTCAAACTCCCTGTATACTGCTCGTGGCGTTCTCAAACTCCCTGTATACTGATCGTGGCGTTCTTAAACTCCCTGTATACTGCTCGTGGCGTTCTCAAACTCCCTGTATACTGATCGTGGCGTTCTCAAACTCCCTGTATACTGATCGTGGCGTTCTTAAACTCCCTGTATACTGCTCGTGGCGTTCTCAAACTCCCTGTATACTGATCGTGGCGTTCTTAAACTCCCTGTATACTGCTCGTGGCGTTCTCAAACTCCCTGTATACTGATCGTGGCGTTCTCAAACTCCCTGTATACTGATCGTGGCGTTCTCAAACTCCCTGTATACTGCTCGTGGCGTTCTCAAACTCCCTGTATACTGATCGTGGCGTTCTTAAACTCCCTGTATACTGCTCGTGGCGTTCTCAAACTCCCTGTATACTGATCGTGGCGTTCTCAAACTCCCTGTATACTGATCGTGGCGTTCTCAAACTCCCTGTATACTGATCGTGGCGTTCTCAAACTCCCTGTATACTGCTCGTGGCGTTCTCAAACTCCCTGTATACTGATCGTGGCGTTCTCAAACTCCCTGTATACTGCTCGTGGCGTTCTCAAACTCCCTGTATACTGCTCGTGGCGTTCTTAAACTCCCTGTATACTGCTCGTGGCGTTCTTATTGTGCCTGTCACTATACCCCTAACATTGCATTTGTCAGGGATGAAGTCCAGAAGCCATTGTTCACATTAACTCGGGTGTCTACCTAGGTCCCATGGCATCCTGTCCCCATCTTGGGGAACAAAACTACCCCAACCCATTCCTGGTATCATCCAATTGCTCTCCGCTCTTCTTATCAGTTTCACATTATCCACGAAGATTTCTTGAAAGAGTATTTTCTAACAAGTCAAATGAAAATTTAGAAAAAGTATGGCGGCCTCTTAGTTTGATATAGACTATTGTAGACCTATTTAGTCCGGCCATGATAGTAATGATTCGTAGTGTTACGAAAATAATTTATAATCCTAATTCTAGTGCAAATCTCTCCCCCCCCCCTCCCTCCCTCCCTCCCTCCCTCCCTCCCTCCCTCCCTCCCTCCCCCTCTCTCTCTCTCTCTCTCTCTCTCTCTCTCTCTCTCTCTCTCTCTCCCTCCCTCCCCCTCTCTCTCTCTCTCTCTCCCTCTCTCTCTCCCTCTCCCTCTCTCTCCCTCTCTCTCTCTCTCTCTCTCTCTCTCTCTCTCTCTCTCTCTCTCTCTCTCTCTCTCTCACACCAAGCTGAGACCTACTCCAGATACATCGTCTTGGTTCACGAGACGTTATTGATGCATTATATATGTATATATTATATATTGTATATATGTATATATTGATTCATTATAGTGATGTATATCACTATACACCAGCCTGGTTCACGAGACGTTATTAATGTATGTTATACATCACTATGACAGTCCACGAGGCTCGTCTTAACTACCAGTCTTCTCTCTAGCTTTATCGCTGTCATCTTCTCAGAGAAATCTTAATATATTTATCTGGAAGGATCTCATTAAATCCACCTTGATGGATACAAAAAAAAAAATCGTCCAATTGAGGTGTTTCAAGTCTGCTTATTAGTACGTTTAAGTTATTAGCCAGGATGCTTGTTAGTGATACCGGCCTGTAATTCAGTGACTTGATAAGTATGTAAGTGGATGACAGGCCTCAACAAAGGGGGATATAAACTAAGATATAAACGGGAGCCGGTCGGCCGAGCGGACAGTGCGCTGGGCACGTGATCCTGTGGTCCCGGGTTCGATGCCGGGCGCCGGCGAGAAACAATGGGCAGAGTTTCTTTCACCCTATGCCCCTGTTACCTAGCAGTAAAAATAGGTACCTGGGTGTTAGTCAGCTCTCACGGGCTGCTTCCTGGGGGTGGAGGCCTGGTCGATGACCGGGCCGCGGGGACACTAAAAGCCCCGAAATCATCTCAAGATAACTTAAGATAACCAAGGTTTTAAAACAAGTATAAACACAAAATAGTCCACGAAACAAGGGATATAAATTGGGTAAGTTTAGACTCTGGAAAGACTTGGTTATAAATACTGGTTTGGAAACAGGGTTGTTGATTTATAGAATAAATTAGATGGCATACCCGGTGGTGCCCGGGACACTGTCTGTCTCCCCTTCTCTCGCCCCATTTCTCAACTCACCCTTCTATTTCCCTCTCCCTATTCTCCCTCCAAAATTACCTCCTCAGATGGTGTCTTCCTCCCACCACCTGAAAGCTGGGAGTCACCCTAGCAGCCCTACCACACACCACCGGGCCCCAGCAGTCACCCTAGCAGCCCTACCACACACCACCGGGCCCCAGCAGTCACCCTAGCAGCCCTACCACACACCACCGGGCCCCAGCAGTCACCCTAGCAGCCCTACCACACACCACCGGGCCCCAGCAGTCACCCTAGCAGCCCTACCACACACCACCGGGCCCCAGGAGTCACCCTAGCAGCCCTACCACACACCACCGGGCCCCAGGAGTCACCCTAGCAGCTCTACCACACACCACCGGGCCCCAGCAGTCACCCTAGCAGCTGTACCACACACCACCGGGCCCCAGCAGTCACCCTAGCAGCTGTACCACACACCACCGGGCCCCAGGAGTCACCCTAGCAGCCCTACCACACACCACCGGGCCCCAGGAGTCACCCTAGCAGCTCTACCACACACCACCGGGCCCCAGCAGTCATCCTAGCAGCTCTACCACACACCACCGGGCCCCAGCAGTCACCCTAGCAGCCCTACCACACACCACCGGGCCCCAGCAGTCATCCTAGCAGCTCTACCACACACCACCGGGCCCCAGCAGTCACCCTAGCAGCTCTACCACACACCACCGGGCCCCAGCAGTCACCCTAGTAGCCCTACCACACACCACCGGGCCCCAGCAGTCACCCTAGCAGCCCTACCACACACCACCGGGCCCCAGCAGTCACCCTAGCAGCTCTACCACACACCACCGGGCCCCAGCAGTCACCCTAGCAGCTCTACCACACACCACCGGGCCCCAGCAGTCACCCTAGCAGCACTACCACACTCCACCGGGCCCCAGCAGTCACCCTAGCAGCCCTACCACACACCACCGGGCCCCAGCAGTCACCCTAGCAGCTCTACCACACACCACCGGGCCCCAGCAGTCACCCTAGCAGCTCTACCACACACCACCGGGCCCCAGCAGTCACCCTAGCAGCTCTACCACACACCACCGGGCCCCAGCAGTCACCCTAGCAGCCCTACCACACACCACCGGGCCCCAGCAGTCACCCTAGCAGCTCTACCACACACCACCGGGCCCCAGCAGTCACACTAGCAGCTCTACCACACACCACCGGGCCCCAGCAGTCACCCTAGCAGCCCTACCACACACCACCGGGCCCCAGCAGTCACCCTAGCAGCTCTACCACACACCACCGGGCCCCAGCAGTCACCCTAGCAGCTCTACCACACACCACCGGGCCCCAGCAGTCACCCTAGCAGCCCTACCACACACCACCGGGCCCCAGCAGTCACCCTAGCAGCTCTACCACACACCACCGGGCCCCAGCAGTCACCCTAGCAGCTCTACCACACACCACCGGGCCCCAGCAGTCACCCTAGCAGCCCTACCACACACCACCGGGCCCCAGCAGTCACCCTAGCAGCCCTACCACACACCACCGGGCCCCAGCAGTCACCCTAGCAGCCCTACCACACACCACCGGGCCCCAGCAGTCACCCTAGCAGCCCTACCACACACCACCGGGCCCCAGCAGTCACCCTAGCAGCACTACCACACACCACCGGGCCCCAGCAGTCACCCTAGCAGCCCTACCACACACCACCGGGCCCCAGCAGTCACCCTAGCAGCACTACCACACACCACCGGGCCCCAGCAGTCACCCTAGCAGCCCTACCACACACCACCGGGCCCCAGCAGTCACCCTAGCAGCACTACCACACACCACCGGGCCCCAGCAGTCACCCTAGCAGCACTACCACACACCACCGGGCCCCAGCAGTCACCCTAGCAGCCTGCCCCCCCCCCCACCAACACAGCAGAAAGTGCAGACACGACAACGTTTCAGTCCATCCTCTTCCATTGTCAAGCCGTGTAACAGAATACAGTAACAGAATAACATAATAGGTAAACCCAAAGGGTTTACCGAAAGTTACCCAAAACTTGGGTAAGTTTACCCAAACAGTAACAGAATAAGAGTAATAATGAGAGGTGAGCAGCAGGAAAGTGGAAGTTAAGAATAGGATAAATGTAAGAACAAGAGAAAGGTAAGAATACGAAAAGGGTAAAAATAAGAAACAGAGGCAAAGCTTAAGTCGGATCACGTTTGTTAAGAAGGTTGGAGCATACAAGTATGGACTGTGAAAAGGGAAGACTTACGGGCTATTCATGCCCGTGCCACCTTTTGGGTGGCTTAATCTTCATCAATCAAGGTAAGAGTCAGCGTCAACAGCGCCAGGACCAAGGGTCATGTTGGCCAGGTTGTGTATCAGAGCCCAGAAGAGTAGACGCGGGAAAGATTATTTTAGAAGACCAATCTATAGGTTGGGGATAGATCCTATAGATCTATATATAGGATCTATCCCCATCCTATAGATCCCTAACATGAGAGAAGAGAGCAGTGTTGCTCTCTTATCATTGAGAGCTGGCATATTTTAGCTAATGTCATGCAGAGTATGATAATTAGAATTTTTTAAAAATTTTCACACATAAGCATAATGCTTCATATTATACCTATAAAAACGAAGTAGAAAATCCAGAGTAAATATATTCACAGAATCATCGTGGGGCTCCAATTCAACAAGGAGTGTTGCCTTTTGATGAATACTTTACCCAAGGCCAACAATCGTCATACTAGACAATGGTAGCGGCTCGTGAAATTGACGTACTGTCCATGTGACCATTACGATAATAATAACAGTGTTATACATATGTAAACTGCTCAATTGGGAGGATAGAAATAGCCTAAACTACTCTATCCTTTTGAGATGTATTTTTTCTTGTCTCAATAAGGAGCCGGTCGGCCGAGCGGACAGCACACTGGACTTGTCATCCAGTGGTCCCAGGTTCGATCCCGGGCGCCGGCAAGAAACAATGGGCAGAGTTTCCTTCACCCTATGTCCCTGTTACCTAGCAGTAAAATAGGTACCTGGGTGTTAGTCAGCTGTCACGCGCTGCTTCCTGGGGGTGGAGGCCTGGTCGAGGACCGGGCCGCGGGGACACTAAAGACCCGAAATCATCTCAAGATAACCTCAAGGTAAGAATAAACATACTTGAACTTGAACTGCTTAATAAATGTAAATAACCACCTAACATATGGCTTGGTGTCCACTGTAGCACCCAGTACCTGGTAGATACCCCCCCCCCCTCCTACGCCTTCTGAATACCTGATGTCCAATACAAGAGATTTACCTGTGGCCTGTTTCAAGCGTTGTTCTACCCAACTACTCTCGTGTTGGCCTGATCAATAAGGTTATTACTGACGACTTGGGACCATGTCTACTCTTAATAACAGTATCAATTACACACAGACATCACAATAGCGTGATGTATCAAATGAACAAATCCACAAGGGCCATGACGAGGATTCGAACCTACGTCTGAGAGTATCCCAGACGCTGCCTCAGTCGATGAAGCAACGTTTGGGATGCTCTCGGACGTAGGTTCGAATCCTCGTCACGGCCCTTGTGGGTTTGTTCAACAGTATCAATACTTGACTTATTAGTCAAATAATTTCAAATTTAGCTTGATGATCACGGAGCTTGATGATACGGAGCCGGTCGGCCGAGCGGACAGCACGCGGGACTTGTGATCCTGTGGTCCTGGGTTCGATCCCAGGCGTCGGCGAGAAACATTGGGCAGAGTTTCTTTCACCCTATGCCCCTGTTACCTAGCAGTAAATAGATACCTGGGTGTTAGTCAGCTGTCACGGGCTGCTTCCTGGGGGTGGAGGCCTGGTCGAAGACCGGGCCGCGGGGACACTAAAGCCCCGAAATCATCTCAAGATAATCTCAAGATAATCACATCACCTAAAACCTGGTTTAATAGTACACTATATCACCTTATACCTGACAATGGTCACTATATCACCTTACACCTGACAATGGTCACTATATCACCTTATACCTGACAATGGTCACTATATCACCTTATACCTGACAATGGTCACTATATCACCTTATACCTGATTTAATGGTCACTATATCACCTTATACCTGACTTAATGGTCACTATATCACCTTATACCAGACTTAATGGTCACTATATCACCTTATATCTGACTTAATGGTCACTATATCACCTTATACCAGACTTAATGGTCACTATATCACCTTATACCTGACTTAATGGTCACAATATAAACTAATACCTGATTTAATGGTCACTATATCGCCTAATACCTGACCACTATATCAACTAACACCAGAGTTAGCGCCCACTACACCTATTATCATACTAAACATCACATTAAACGTCGTTTAGTGTGGCATTGTGTGCTGTGTAATGATCGTTTAGTGTAGTATTAGCCCATCTAGTACTGCAGCTAATACAACCACTACACCACCTACTACAGCACTAAACAACAACTACACCACATAATACAGCACTATACAACAACTACACCACATAATACAGCACTATACAACAACTACACCACATAATACAGCACTATACAACAACTACACCACATAATACAGCACTATACAACAACTACACCACATAATACAGCACTATACAACAACTACACCCCATAATACACCACTAAACAACAACTACACCACATAATACAACACAATACAACAACAACTACAACACCTAGCAGCACTTCCATCTCGCTTAATATACCTTTTAAAACAACCCCCTAGTATCTAATATATAAAAACCATGCCCAATCACCTCCGACACGCCAGGCCCTACCGAGACCTCGTGACCAACTTAGAAGGCCCAATTTCCCAAGCGACGTACTTCTTTCTGCCCAGCGAGAAAAGATAACATTTCCCAAGCGACATACTTCTTTCTGCCCAGCGAGAAAAGATAACATTTCCCAAGCGACGTACTTCTTTCTGCCCAGCGAGAAAAGATAACAATGTCCAAATCGCGTTTTTTTCGAAGCCCGCCCTGCTAGTTTTTCTGGCTCGTTTTCTGCTACCAAGTTCCTGTGGCCCCGGCGCGCAACTGCTGGGAATTACGTCGGGAATTTCGATCGAATTCCCTCGCATCATACGGGTGATTGTTGCGCTGCTCGGGGATGGGATGGGGAGGGCAAAAGGTTGTTGGAGGGATACAAGAACAACATTCAACAACATGTTTAAGTGTCAACGAGATGATGAATCCTCATTTGTTTGGATGATTGGTAGGATGATGAGGATATGAGGACTGGGTGGATGATCAGCCAAGTCGCGCCCTAACCGCCTTTGGTAATTAAGGCGTTCATTTACCTGCTTAGGCAATGCGAGTTAAGACCATACGAGTGAAGGATGGGTATCACTGGCTGCTCATACCTACCCCCTCCCCATCCCCAACCACATCCTCCTATTCCCCTGCCCCTACTACACCCTCCTACCCCTCCCCCTCACATGCCCCCACCACACCCCCCCCCTGCCCCCACCATACCACCCCCCTGCCCCTCCACCCACGTCAATACCTCTGGCATATGTAAACACACAACTCACCCTCTAACTTCCATTTTAATTTTTTTGAGTGAGGAAAGTAAAGAGGTGCAGGCGAAGGAAAAGGTTTGGAAATGTGAAATATGGAGAGTTATGACAGCGGGCGGGCTGTCCGCCTTGCTGACACGATGGGTATGTTTGGTGGCTATGCCAAACCGGCTCTCTTTTGTCGAAAGAGCTGTGAGTGTTTGTAAGGTTTGTCTCGTGTATTTCAACGAATATTAGTGCCTATAGTTGGATAGTGAGTATAACATTCACATACGCACTCTGATGCTTCGGTACAACCTTTGATGGTTTGTTGTTGGGTTAAGTTCTGACCCGTAAACCATCTTGTGATTACGTATTGTGGTGGTGGAGGGTGTCATCTTGGGCCACCAGCTGTGGTGGTGGAGGGTGTCATCTTGGGCCACCAGCTGTGGGGGTGGAGGGTGTCATCTTGGGCCACCAGCTGTGGGGGTGGAGGGTGTCATCTTGGGCCACCAGCTGTGGGGGTGGAGGGTGTCATCTTGGGCCACCAGCTGTGGGGGTGGAGGGTGTCATCTTGGGCCACCAGCTGTGGGGGTGGGGGTGTCATCTTGGCCCACCAGCTGTGGGGGTGGAGGGTGTCATCTTGGGCCACCAGCTGTGGGGGTGGAGGGTGTCATCTTGGGCCACCAGCTGTGGGGGTGGAGGGTGTCATCTTGGGCCACCAGCTGTGGGGGTGGAGGGTGTCATCTTGGGCCACCAGCTGTGGTGGTGGAGGGTGTCATCTTGGGCCACCAGCTGTGGGGGTGGAGGGTGTCATCTTGGGCCACCAGCTGTGGGGGTGGAGGGTGTCATCTTGGGCCACCAGCTGTGGGGGTGGAGGGTGTCATCTTGGGCCACCAGCTGTGGTGGTGGAGGGTGTCATCTTGGGCCACCAGCTGTGGGGTTTAGGGGTGTCATCTTGGGGTAAGCTTTCTAGTATTGGGTCTTCTAACATTACTCTGACATTCCAGACCCTGGAGGCTTAAGGTGTTGTGGTCTGATGTTCAGTGGTTGTGTGTTCAGGGCTTCGTGGAGTTCCTGAATTGTTTGGTCAAGTGTGGACGGTGTTTTGCTGCTCTTCTTAGTACCTCGTTTGGTACACCTTGTCATTTGTGTATGTTGCTTTGCTTTAATGTATGTGGTGCTACTGGAGGGTACTGGGGTGTACTAGAGGGTACTGGAGTGGACTGGAGGGTCCTGGAGGGTCCTGGAGGGTACCGGAGGGTACCGGAGGGTCCTGGAGGGTACCGGAGGGTCCTGGAGGGTCCTGGAGTGTACTGGAGGGTACTGGAGATGGGGCCAGACTGGAGCCTTGTGTAAGTGTAGCTGTGTGTTCGTGTCGAGGTTACGGAATCTTCTCAGTTGGCCTCAGGCTTTTCCTGCTTTGTTTATCCTGGACTTTTAAGTGAATTTTGATACATGTTCTATTGTTTGTACAGTCCCAGTATTTTGCCTAGATCAGTGTGCAGGATGGGGTGGTTATCAAGTACTAGATCTGGATTTCGTTTTGCAACGTGTATTATATAGAAATTATAGTTCTTGATACAGTACTTATTTTCCATTGATTTTCAAAGGTCGCTTAAAACTTCCGTTGCTACGTTTTGTTTTGTTAGCCAGAAGCGTCTTTGATTGTCCTGGTTGAGTGATTATCTGAGTGACTTCATCTGCATAAGTCTACACACCCTCTCCCACACCCTCCCTCTCTCTCTCCCTCCCCAGGTCTCCATCACCCCATCCCATCAATTGGGATCACCCCCTCTCCCCTCCACATTCTACCCCACAAACCACCACCCCTACCCCCTCCCCACTAACACCCCCCGACCCAGTCGCCCTCCCCACCAATATTGCTGGATTTTAATGTTTACTAATGCGCTGCATTTTTAATGGACTGGTCGACTCCGTACAAAAATGCGACGTAGTTAGCATTTGTAGCCATCTTCCTCCAACCCCCCCCCCCCTACTATTTTTTCTCCTCCAGTTCCCATCCTACCTCCACACCCCCCCCCCATCCTGATACACCTCCTTCCCGGCTTCTTGCCTACCTCTACCGGTGGTGGTAGTGGTGGTGATCTTACCTACCTCTACCGGTGGTGGTAGTTGTGGTGATCTTACCTACCTCTACCGGTGGTGGTAGTTGTGGTGATCTTACCTACCTCTACCGGTGGTGGTAGTTGTGGTGATCTTACCTACCTCTACCGGTGGTGGTAGTTGTGGTGATCTTACCTACCTCTACCGGTGGTGGTAGTGGCGGTGATCTTACCTACCTCTACCGGTGGTGGTAGTGGCGGTGATCTTACCTACCTCTACCGGTGGTGGTAGTGGTGGTGATCTTACCTACCTCTACCGGTGGTGGTAGTGGTGGTGATCTTACCTACCTCTACCGGTGGTGGTAGTGGTGGTGATCTTACCTACCTCTACCGGTGGTGGTAGTGGTGGTGATCTTACCTACCTCTACCGGTGGTGGTAGTGGTGGTGATCTTACCTACCTCTACCGGTGGTGGTAGTGGTGGTGATCTTACCTACCTCTACCGGTGGTGGTAGTGGTGGTGATCTTACCTACCTCTACCGGTGGTGGTAGTGGTGGTGATCTTACCTACCTCTACCGGTGGTGGTAGTGGTGGTGATCTTACCTACCTCTACCGGTGGTGGTAGTGGTGGTGATCTTACCTACCTCTACCGGTGGTGGTAGTGGTGGTGATCTTACCTACCTCTACCGGTGGTGGTAGTGGTGGTGATCTTACCTACCTCTACCGGTGGTGGTAGTGGTGGTGATCTTACCTACCTCTACCGGTGGTGGTAGTGGTGGTGATCTTACCTACCTCTACCGGTGGTGGTAGTGGTGGTGATCTTACCTACCTCTACCGGTGGTGGTAGTGGTGGTGATCTTACCTACCTCTACCGGTGGTGGTAGTGGCGGTGATCTTACCTACCTCTACCGGTGGTGGTAGTGGTGGTGATCTTACCTACCTCTACCGGTGGTGGTAGTGGTGGTGATCTTACCTACCTCTACCGGTGGTGGTAGTGGTGGTGATCTTACCTACCTCTACCGGTGGTGGTAGTTGTGGTGATCTTACCTACCTCTACCGGTGGTGGTAGTGGTGGTGATCTTACCTACCTCTACCGGTGGTGGTAGTGGTGGTGATCTTACCTACCTCTACCGGTGGTGGTAGTGGTGGTGATCTTACCTACCTCTACCGGTGGTGGTAGTGGCGGTGATCTTACCTACCTCTACCGGTGGTGGTAGTGGTGGTGATCTTACCTACCTCTACCGGTGGTGGTAGTGGTGGTGATCTTACCTACCTCTACCGGTGGTGGTAGTGGTGGTGATCTTACCTACCTCTACCGGTGGTGGTAGTGGCGGTGATCTTACCTACCTCTACCGGTGGTGGTAGTGGTGGTGATCTTACCTACCTCTACCGGTGGTGGTAGTGGTGGTGATCTTACCTACCTCTACCGGTGGTGGTAGTGGTGGTGATCTTACCTACCTCTACCGGTGGTGGTAGTGGTGGTGATCTTACCTACCTCTACCGGTGGTGGTAGTGGCGGTGATCTTACCTACCTCTACCGGTGGTGGTAGTGGTGGTGATCTTACCTACCTCTACCGGTGGTGGTAGTGGTGGTGATCTTACCTACCTCTACCGGTGGTGGTAGTGGTGGTGATCTTACCTACCTCTACCGGTGGTGGTAGTGGTGGTGATCTTACCTACCTCTACCGGTGGTGGTAGTGGTGGTGATCTTACCTACCTCTACCGGTGGTGGTAGTGGTGGTGATCTTACCTACCTCTACCGGTGGTGGTAGTGGTGGTGATCTTACCTACCTCTACCGGTGGTGGTAGTGGCGGTGATCTTACCTACCTCTACCGGTGGTGGTAATTGTGGTGATTTTTTTTGTTATTATTAATATTTTCTACCACAGACGTGGCCACACATTAACAATGCTAACCAGCATATATACATTTTCTTCTGTCCTCCATGGACAGGGTTAGAGAAGTGTTAAACATATAGTTCAAGGGTTTATTGAACAATCAACCACAGAAGGTGATTCGGTGCTTTTAAAATGCTAAGCTAACCTACATACGTAAATACATAGATACACAGATTTACGTATGTCCTACATAAAGTGTTAGATGTGTCTTTTACATAGTGTCATTAATGTACATTCACAAAGGTGAAATGTAATTCTGATCAGCTTCCATATATACTTTATACCCATACATATACATACACACATACACATACATATATACACACACACATGCATTCACATACATTTGTCTCATTTACCCTGACAGGGTGAGGTAGCTGATAAAGAAACTAGTGTGCAATTAAGCACTTAATCACTGAAGGTGATGAAGGTGCTTTTACAAGCTCAGGTTATATAGTTACATCATATATATACATTGTATGATTGATATATTACATGGTCAATCTTGGATACAAGTCCAATATATCATCAAGTGTTCCAGTACTCATATAGTAACTACAGAGTTCAGCATACCTTAGCCCAGGAGGGCGAAAGTCAGTCAATATGGGACATTCTACAATATAATGTTCAAGAGAGTGCATGTTTTCTCTTTCACAAAGTTGACACATTGAGTACTCGACATTTGGGTTTTGAGAAAGCTGCCAGATACGTCTATATCCCATGCGTATTCTGGCCACTATAACATCACATTGCCGGGTTCTTGTTCTATTAGTCCCATATGTGAATGTCTCCTCACGTTATCTATCATAATATTTAATGCTACAACTTTCAGGTCTTTGAGAATTTGTTAGGTCGGTGAGATTTTCATTAGATATTTGTTTAAGTATTCTCTTTGTCACTGCTAATGAAACACCCATATCAATTTCTACCACTGGTTTTCTGCAGGCTGACTTAGCAAGCATATCAACAGTGTCATGCCTTGAGATGCCAACATGTGATGGTATCCATAGGAATTTAATCTCAAATCTGTTTTCTTTGGCAGCTAAAACATTCATTCGAATATCACTGACTATTTTCTGGGTGTCACTACTCTGTGCGTTCAATGCCAGGAGTGCACTCTGCGAGTCACAGTATATAAGTCCACTGCCTTTGTCTTTTAAAAATTCAGTGACAAGATATATGCCTGCAAGTTCGGTTTGAGTTGTACTTGCCCAGTCATTGACGCGCTTCATTGCTGTATGTACGAGAGAAGATTGTTCAAATATGTTACATGCACATCCGGTACATCGTCCACCTTCTTCTACAGAGCCGTCGGTATAGCACTGATAAACATCGTTACCCATACTCTGAGTACTTTCAGTGATGCTTTTCAGTGTTAACTGTTTTAATAATGTAGTGTGCACACTATCTTTCTTGGGCGCATTTACAAAATCAACTGACAGATCCCAGTTATCCCATGGAGTAATTGGCTGATTAATCATTAGTCGAGTTGAGTACATATTTAATATTTTGATGGAGTTGGCTACCTTGTAGAACCAATATACATAATCAGATTTCGTTCTTCTTCTATAGACCTCAGGCGAGTGCAGCATATTAGAAAGTTGTGGTGATAGTGGTTGTGGTTGTGGTGGTGGAGGAGCGTGGCGGCCGTGGTGGTGGTGGGGAGGGATGAGAGGTGGCAGGTGGGATGGTCGACCTGCCAACTCCACCATTGTGTCCCCGTCACCAGCTCCGTCAACGTCACCCACAACCCAAAAGGGGAAAATGGGCAACCCAAGAGGAACTACGAGAGGACGTAACCACCAGCCTAAGGTAAGAGGCACCACCAGCCTAAGGTAAGAGGCACCACCAGCCTAAGGTAAGAGGCACCACCAGCCTAAGGTAAGAGGCACCACCAGCCTAAGGTAAGGTAAGAGACACCACCCACCAATCTAAGGTAAGAAGCACCACCAGTCTAAGGTAAGGTAAGAGACACCACCCACCAATCTAAGGTAAGAAGCACCACCAGTCTAAGGTAAGGTAAGAGGCACCACCAGTCTAAGGTAAGGTAAGAGACACCACCCACCAATCTAAGGTAAGAAGCACCACCAGTCTAAAGTAAGGTAAGAAGCACCACCAGTCTAAGGTAAGGTAAGAGACACCACCCACCAATCTAAGGTAAGAAGCACCACCAGTCTAAGGTAAGGTAAGAGGCACCACCAGTCTAAGGTAAGAGGCACCACCAGTCCAAGGTAAGAGGCACCACCATCAACTTAAGGTAAGAAGCACCAAGTTTCGTTCCCTTTTGTAGGGTCTGCGTGGTGTAGTGGTCAGTTATGCTCATGTGCGCCAACACCTGTGCTTTCTGGGCTCGAGTCACTTGCAGGGGTTGGTGCCTGGTGTGTGTTTACCTCTCACTTGTAGTTTAGGCAAGTATATATATGTGTGTGTGTGTGTGTTGATGTGTATATATATATATATATATATATATATATATATATATATATATATATATATATATATATATATATATATATATATATATATATATATATATATATATATATATATATATATATATATATATATATATATATATATATATATATATATATATATATATATATATATATATATATATATATATATATATATATATATATATATATATATATATATATATATATATATATATATATATATATATATATATATATATATATATATATATATATATATATATATATATATATATATATATATATATATATATATATATATATATATATATTATATATATTATATATATTATATATATATATATATTATATATATATATATATATATATATATATATATATATATATATATATATATATATATATATATATATATATATATATATATTATATATATATATATATATATATATATATATATATATATATATATATATATATATATATATATATATATATATATATATATATATATATATATATATATGTATCATTGAATATGACCGCATATTCTGTATTTATTATTTTCTGGTTTAGGGCTTCTATCCCTCTAACTATTTTCTTAGCATCAGGGCTTAATTGAAATAGGAGTTCTCCAAAACTCATTTTCGTACTTTTAAGGTGAAGAAAAGAAGTGATTTACTATAGAGTGCATTACACTTATTTGTATAATTTGCACGACGTTTCGAACCTCCATGGTTCATTCTCAAGTGAACAGATCTTACAATACTAGTTGATTTTATACCCGCATTAGGTCAGGTGATAATACAATGAAGGTGAAAACATGGGGGGATAAACATAGGGGCTGCAGAAGGCTTATTGGCCCATACGAGGCATCTCCTATCTAAACACAAAGATTAATCCAGTGTAATTGGCCTGTTATGTTGGACATTGTCTTCTGTGTTGGCATCGATATGTTCTTGTCTTGTCCTTACTCTCATGGTGGGTAGAGTAAATAGTTCCGTGATTTGGGTGTTCATGGTAGGTCGCTCTATTCTTATGTGAATTAATTCACATAAGAATTCACGCTCTTAATTCACATAAGAATAGAGCGACCTACCATGAACACCCAAATCACGGAACTATTTACTCTACCCACCATGAGAGTAAGGACAAGACAAGAACATATCGATGCCAACACAGAAGACAATGTCCAACATAACAGGCCAATTACACTGGATTAATCTTTGTGTTTAGATAGGAGATGCCTCGTATGGGCCAATAAGCCTTCTGCAGCCCCTATGTTTATCCCTTATGTATCCCCCCATGTTTTCACCTTCATTGTATTATCACCTGACCTAATGCGGGTATAAAATCAACTAGTATTGTAAGATCTGTTCACTTGAGAATGAACCATGGAGGTTCGAAACGTCGTGCAAATTATACAAATAAGTGTAATACACTCTATAGTAAATCACTTCTTTTCTTCACCTTAAAGTACGACAATGAGTTTTGGAGAACTCCTATTTCAATTAAGCCCTGATGCTAAGAAAATAGTTAGAGGGATAGAAGCCCTAAACCAGAAAATAATAAATACAGAATATGCGGTCATATTCAATGATACATGTTTGAAAGAAAACCTGCTGCCAGTATACACCAATATATATATATATATATATATATATATATATATATATATATATATATATATATATATATATATATATATATATATATATATATATATATATATATATATATATGTATGTGTGTGTGTGTGTGTGTGTGTGTTTGTACACATGTATAAAATATGTATTTATGTATGTAATATTAACAACTGTGTAACTACCTTCAGTCCCTGAACCCGTTATGTACCTCTGTAACCCTTTCCACCACCGCCCACGGGATGGGTATGAGAGGGTACATAATAAATACATTACACGAATGAAAGGCAGAAAATACACGCAGAATGAATTATGTCACCAGGATACTCATGCGCTTGGGGCTTGGGGTTTGGGATGAGTATTGTACAGCACATCTTGTTTCCAGTACTGGTATTATACCCGACGTGTCCTACAACGTCTTGTGAGGTGTTGAAACACACACACTGGTAGTCTGAGGTGATTTGTAGCCCAACCTCCAGCAGGTTCTTCAAGTATTCGCAAGTCAATGATCGCCGCCCAACAACAGCATTAAACAGCCAAAAAAAAAAAATCAAAGATAAATCCCGCAAGAGAAAACTTAAAATAGCTAAAAGTGAATGATCTGAGCCCAACAGGAACCCAATGTAACCTAAAATACCCAAGAGTGTGAAAATTCCTCGCGAAATTTAAATAAAAAAAAAATCAATACCCCCCCCCCCCATCGAAAAGGTCACCAGACAAGCAATGGAAAACACAGGAGATCCAAGACAAAAAAAAAATCCCAGAAGACTCAGAGAACCTCAAATGGTCCCCATATACCCATAACGGAATACCCCCCCCCCCCCCCAGAAAAAAAGGTACCCAGAAGTCAATGAAAAACGAGGACCACATCGCCCAGGGTAATGGGGCATAATCCAATTAAAAATGACAATGGGAAAATGATTGGGGACGACGTGTTGGTCTGGTGTACACGACACACCATCCCCTGACCAGGGCAAATGACAGCTATCACCCAAGTGAACAAAACCCCGGGCAACCCTCGCCCTGGGAGTGGGTGTCGGCCAAGGAGGGAGTAGGTGAGGTGAGGAGTATACTCACCTAGTTGTGCCTGCGGGGGTTGAGCTCTGGCTCTTTGGCCCCGCCTCTCAACTCTCAATCAAGGTACTTATCTAATTGTGCTTGCGGGGGTTGAGCTCTAGTTATTTTGTCCCGCCTCTCAAACTGTCAATCAACTAATGTACAGGTTCCTGAGCCTACTGGGTGCGTGCGTGCATAGTCTTGACCCTGGGCATGGTGTGAGGGTAGAATAAGAGCCGCTATGCCCACAACCTTCCCACCCTCTGGAGACTTGGCAGGAACCATTGTCGGAGCGTCACCGCCCGCTCTCCCTCTCACCAACACCCGCTGCTGGACACTCGCCTTGGCTATAGACACATCTGGCAGGTTAGTGAGGCTGAGCCACTACCAGAATACTCAGATTGTAAACTCTGTGATAAACCTTTAATGCATTCACTAGAACACTATATTGATGAATGTGAAACCGTAAAGGACTTTAGACCTCCTGGCCTCTTGTACCACCAACTGTGTAACTATTTTATTGACTCAGGTGTTCTGGACGACATCCTAACAATTTACCCAAAATTTGCTTGTCCATTTTAAAGAATGAAGAACAATTTTTATTTTTATTTATATTACTTCTAAGCTGCATCACTTATGAACCCATCCCTGCCCTTGTGTGGCAGTGCACAGTAGAAAGTTGTTTTCACATATCCATACATTAAAACATTGATTGTAATCATGATATATATGTGCTTCAGCCTACAGTTTAGACCTATTGTCTTATGTATGACCCTCTGTCCTGCGTGACAGTGAATACCAGCATCATCCTCACTTTAATAAGACTATCAAAATCCTCAGATTAGGCAAAATTGTAATTAATTTTGTCAATAAAGATGTTAATAATAATAATTTGTGGCGGGGTCGTCCTCCAGTGATCCTGCGCCTCTCCTCCACTCATGAGTATCAACGCCAGCACCGCCACACTGCCAGGTCCTCCTCCACCACCAGCAACCTTTATTTTACCTTGATTTCTCAACTCTTTTTGCCTAACAACCATATATATATAGCTTGACCACAACGGTATTCTACACACTGCATTTTGACGTTGTATTTTACGTTGCAACAATGTTGTTTTTACGTTATATTTGTCAGTTGCAACAATGTTGTTTTTACGTTATATTTGTCAGTTGCAACAATGTTGTTTTTACGTTATATTTGTCAGTTGCAACAATGTTGTTTTTACGTTATATTTGTCAGTTGCAACAATGTTGTTTTTACGTTATATTTGTCAGTTGCAACAATGTTGTTTTTACGTTCTATTTAAAAGTTGCAACAACGTTGTATTTGAATTTGACGCTGATGACGTTGACCCGGCGTCGAACCGGGGCCGCGTCCTCTTACAAATTACGTCGCTTTTCGCACGTATGCGCACTCGGGCTACAAATGGACGCAACTGAACATGGAATCGGCTCACGAAAGTGACGCACTGTCCCGTTTTCTGTTTTGGGTCCTCTGGCTTATAGGCTGTTAGGTTAGGAGAGGACACGTTCAATTAACGTTCTTCATGACGTTTTGAAACCTTAGGAGACCTTCCTGCCCTCCTAACCTGCCACAGACCTTAACTTCCTGTTTTGGAAAACAAAACAAAAAAATAAAAAAAAAAATGTTTCAATTATTTTTTATTTTCAAATTACTGTACTGGTCTGTTACTGGAGACCTGAGGAGCGTGGCGGGCCATGTGGCCAGGAGACCTGAGGAGCGTGGCGGGCCATGTGGCCAGGAGAGCTGAGGAGCGTGGCGGGCCATGTGGCCAGGAGACCTGAGGGGCGTGGCGGGCCATGTGGCCAGGAGACCTGAGGAGCGTGACGGGCCATGTGGCCAGGAGACCTGAGGAGCGTGGCGGGCCATGTGGCCAGGAGACCTGAGGAGCGTGGCGGGCCATGTGGCCAGGAGACATGAGAAGCGTGGCGGGCCATGTGGCCAGGAGACCTGAGGAGCGTGGCGGGCCATGTGGCCAGGAGACCTGAGGAGCGTGGCTGGCCAGGAGACCTGGGGAGCGTGGCGGGCCATGTGGCCAGGAGACCTGAGGAGCGTGGCGGGCCATGTGGCCAGGAGACCTGAGGAGCGTGGCGGGCCATGTGGCCAGGAGACCTGAGGAGCGTGGCAGGCCATGTGGCCAGGAGACCTGAGGAGCGTGGCGGGCCATGTGGCCAGGAGACCTGGGGAGCGTGGCGGGCCATGTGGCCAGGAGACCTGAGGAGCGTGGCGGGCCATGTGGCCAGGAGACCTGAGGAGCGTGGCAGGCCATGTGGCCAGGAGACCTGAGGAGCGTGGCGGGCCATGTGGCCAGGAGACCTGAGGAGCGTGGCTGGCCAGGAGACCTGAGGAGCGTGGCGGGCCAGGAGACCTGAGGAGCGTGGCGGGCCAGGAGACCTGAGGAGCGTGGCGGGCCATGTGGCCAGGAGACCTGGGGAGCGTGACGGGCCATGTGGCCAGGAGACCTGGGGAGCGTGACGGGCCATGTGGCCAGGAGACCAGAGGAGCGTGGCGGGCCATGTGGCCAGGAGACCTGAGGAGCGTGGCGGGCCATGTGGCCAGGAGACCTGAGGAGCGTGGCGGGCCATGTGGCCAGGAGACCTGAGGAGCGTGGCTGGCCAGGAGACCTGAGGAGCGTGGCAGGCCATGTGGCCAGGAGACCTGAGGAGCGTGGCGGGCCATGTGGCCAGGAGACCTGAGGAGCGTGGCAGGCCATGTGGCCAGGAGACCTGAGGAGCGTGGCGGGCCATGTGGCCAGGAGACCTGAGGAGCGTGGCTGGCCAGGAGACCTGAGGAGCGTGGCGGGCCAGGAGACCTGAGGAGCGTGGCGGGCCATGTGGCCAGGAGACCTGGGGAGCGTGACGGGCCATGTGGCCAGGAGACCTGGGGAGCGTGACGGGCCAGGAGACCCGAGGAGCGTGGCGGGCCATGTGGCCAGGAGACCTGGGGAGCGTGACGGGCCATGTGGCCAGGAGACCAGAGGAGCGTGGCGGGCCAGGAGACCTGAGGAGCGTGGCGGGCCATGTGGCCAGGAGACCTGAGGGGCGTGGCGGGCCATGTGGCCAGGAAACCTGAGGAGCGTGGCGGGCCATGTGGCCAGGAGACCTGAGGAGCGTGGAGGGCCATGTGGCCAGGAGACCTGAGGAGCGTGGCGGGCCATGTGGCCAGGAGACCTGAGGGGCGTGGCGGGCCATGTGGCCAGGAGACCTGAGGGGCGTGACGGGCCATGTGGCCAGGAGACCTGAGGGGCGTGGCGGGCCATGTGGCCAGGAGACCTGGTTGATACCTAGTTGATGGGGTTCTGGGAGTTCTTCTACTCCCCAAGCCCGGCCCGAGGCCAGGCTCGACTTGTGAGAGTTTGGTCCACCAGGCTGTTGCTTGGAGCGGCCCGCAGGCCCACATACCCACCACAGCCCGGAGCGTGGGGGTATGGCGCCACGCTCAACCTGGGGAGCGTGGCGGGCCATGTGGCCAGGAGACCTGAGGGGCGTGACGGGCCATGTGGCCAGGAGACCTGAGGGGCGTGGCGGGCCATGTGGCCAGGAGACCTGAGGAGCGTGGCGGGCCAGGAGACCTGAGGAGCGTGGCGGGCCAGGAGACCTGAGGAGCGTGGCGGGCCAGGAGACCTGAGGAGCGTGGCGGGCCATGTGGCCCCGGGGCTATAGGACTGCATAATACGTGGCGGACGGTAGCTGGTTGCATCTGTGGTGGAGAGTTACGGAAGCCACAGTGTGAAGCCTGGACCAGCAAGCGGCCATTACTCCTCTGTCGTCAGGCCCGGCCCCCCTGACGCGCGCCATCCATCACCACCGTCCCCACCACTACCCACCCCGCGGCCCACCCTCCTCCACCCATCCCTGCCCACCCTCCAGCCCCTCCTCGCCCACCCACCAGCCCCTCCCTGCTAACCCTGCCCAAGTTCCATGCCAAGCTGGGTAAAAATATTCGAAAAAATACGGGTATTTAATATCCTCCCAGCAAGTATACGAAATATTGCCGGAACAAAAGTGGACGTCTTCAAGAAACAATTAAGACACATCCCCGCTACAAGTGCCGAGATAACCGACTTGTAGAGGACATGTGCGCCTGCGGCCCACTCCAAGCAAGTCTGTGGACCCAAGTTACCATACATCAAGTCTGGCCCCAGGCCAGGCTTCTGGGGTAGAACTCCCAGAACCCACTACAGGTATATTCCAGGTATAAGCATACAGTATTGCCAATGCCATGACGAAAAAAAAGAGCAGTGTAACATAGTGCTCAGAGATGTATCAAAAGCATTCACCAAATTTTGTCGAAATTATGAGAAGGATTAAGACAGAGGAGGACTGCTTGAGGCTTCAAGAAGACCTAGACCTGACTAAATGGCCTTGTTAGTCTGGCAGACATGAGGCGGCCAAGATTGTGTTGTGTACTCACCTCACTATGCACCTACACAGACAACACAACAGACATGCTCAACATTGACAGCTACTTGAGGGGGACGTAACAACACTGGAAAGTGGCGTACCACTGGGAAGCTGCCTATCACCACTGATTGATTGATTGATGAAGATTAAACCACCCAAAAGGTGGCACGGGCATGAATAGCCCGTAAGTGGTGGCCCTTTTGAGCCATTACCAGTATCAGTAGATGATACTGGAGATCTGTGGAGGTGCGACTGCACCCTGCGTGACGGGAGATGTCTCCGGTGATCACCACTGTTTCTTCACACACATATATATATACAGCTGACCTGACCCCTCCCCATCATGGGGAATGCCTTTGGCGAATGATTTAACTTCAAATAATCTGCCACCCAGGACAGTCAATGCTTGGGCACTGTTCCCTTTCCCCCTCCGTCCCATCCCAAATCCTTATCCTGATCCCTTCCCAGTGCTATATAGTCGTAATGGCTTGGCGCTTTCCCCCTGATAATTCCCATTCCCAGGACAGTCAAAGACGTTACTGGCCAACAAACCCAACACGGCCAGACAATTTACAAACGATTTTTGAACAGAAATGGAAAATACATACTATTAATACAAAAGTTTCAAACAAGACGCATTCCACTAAGACATCCTGAGTCTATTATCCCTGACAACCACCAATCCATACAGGTGTAGGCAAAATACTGGGACTCCAGATTAATAGATTAAGAATAAAATTTCACTTAAAAGTCCAGGATAAACAAAGCAGGAACAGCCTGAGGCCAACTGAGAAGATTCCGTAACCTCAACACGAACACACAACTACACTTACACAAGGCTCCAGTCTGGCCCCATCTCCAGTACCCTCCAGTACACTCCAGGACCCTCCAGGACCCTCCAGGATCCTCCGGTACCCTCCAGTACCCTCCAGTACACTCCAGGACCCTCCAGGACCCTCCAGTCCACTCCAGAACCCTCTAGTACACCCCAGTACCCTCCAGTACCCTCCAGGACCCTCCAGTACCCTCCAGTAGCACCACATACTTTAAAGCAAAGCAACATACACAAATGACAAGGTGTACCAAACGAGGTACTAAGAAGAGCAGCAAAACACCGTCCACACTTGACCAAACAATTCAGGAACTCCACGAAGCCCTGAACACACAACCACTGAACATCAGACCACAACACCTTAAGCCTCCAGGGTCTGGAATGTCAGAGTAATGTTAGAAGACCCAATACTAGAAAGCTTACCCCAAGATGACACCCCTAAACCCCACAGCTGGTGGCCCAAGATGACACCCTCCACCCCCACAGCTGGTGGCCCAAGATGACACCCTCCACCCCCACAGCTGGTGGCCCAAGATGACACCCTCCACCCCCACAGCTGGTGGCCCAAGATGACACCCTCCACCCCCACAGCTGGTGGCCCAAGATGACACCCTCCACCACCACAGCTGGTGGCCCAAGATGACACCCTCCACCACCTCAGCTGGTGGCCCAAGATGACACCCTCCACCACCACAGCTGGTGGCCCAAGATGACACCCTCCACCACCACAGCTGGTGGCCCAAGATGACACCCTCCACCCCCACAGCTGGTGGCCCAAGATGACACCCTCCACCCCCACAGCTGGTGGCCCAAGATGACACCCTCCACCACCACAGCTGGTGGCCCAAGATGACACCCTCCACCCCCACAGCTGGTGGCCCAAGTTGACACCCTCCACAGCTGGTGGCCCAAGATGACACCCTCCACAGCTGGTGGCCCAAGATGACACCCTCCACCCCCACAGCTGGTGGCCCAAGTTGACACCCTCCACAGCTGGTGGCCCAAGATGACACCCTCCACCCCCACAGCTGGTGGCCCAAGTTGACACCCTCCACAGCTGGTGGCCCAAGATGACACCCTCCACAGCTGGTGGCCCAAGATGACACTCTCCACCACCACAGCTGGTGGCCCAAGATGACACCCTCCACCACCACAGCTGGTGGCCCAAGATGACACCCTCCACCACCACAGCAGGTGGCCCAAGATGACACCCTCCACCCCCACAGCTGGTGGCCCAAGATGACACCCTCCACCACCACAGCTGGTGGCCCAAGATGACACCCTCCACCACCACAGCTGGTGGCCCAAGATGACACCCTCCACCACCACAGCTGGTGGCCCAAGATGACACCCTCCACCACCACAGCTGGTGGCCCAAGATGACACCCTCCACCACCACAGCTGGTGGCCCAAGATGACACCCTCCAACACCACAGCTGGTGGCCCAAGATGACACCCTCCACCCCCACAGCTGGTGGCCCAAGATGACACCCTCCACCCCCACAGCTGGTGGCCCAAGATGACATCCTCCACCCCCACAGCTGGTGGCCCAAGATGACACCCTCCAACCCCACAGCTGGTGGCCCAAGATGACACCCTCCACCCCCACAGCTGGTGGCCCAAGATGACACCCTCCACCCCCACAGCTGGTGGCCCAAGATGACACCCTCCACCACCTCAGCTGGTGGCCCAAGATGACACCCTCCACCACCACAGCTGTTGGCCCAAGATGACACCCTCCACCACCACAGCTGGTGGCCCAAGATGACACCCTCCACCACCACAGCTGGTGGCCCAAGATGACACCCTCCACCACCACAGCTGGTGGCCCAAGATGACACCCTCCACCCCCACAGCTGGTGGCCCAAGATGACATCCTCCACCCCCACAGCTGGTGGCCCAAGATGACACCCTCCACCCCCACAGCTGGTGGCCCAAGATGACACCCTCCACCCCCACAGCTGGTGGCCCAAGATGACACCCTCCACCACTTCAGCTGGTGGCCCAAGATGACACCCTCCACCACCACAGCTGGTGGCCCAAGATGACACCCTCCACCACCACAGCTGGTGGCCCAAGATGACACCCTCCACCCCCACAGCTGGTGGCCCAAGATGACACCCTCCACCACCACAGCTGGTGGCCCAAGATGACACCCTCCACCACCACAGCTGGTGGCCCAAGATGACACCCTCCACCCCCACAGCTGGTGGCCCAAGATGACACCCTCCACCACCACAGCTGGTGGCCCAAGATGACACCCTCCACCACCACAGCTGGTGGCCCAAGATGACACCCTCCACCACCACAGCTGGTGGCCCAAGATGACACCCTCCACCCCCACAGCTGGTGGCCCAAGATGACACCCTCCACCACCACAGCTGGTGGCCCAAGATGACACCCTCCACCACCACAGCTGGTGGCCCAAGATGACACCCTCCACCACCACAGCTGGTGGCCCAAGAATTTGGATCTACTCGATGGAAAACAAAGCCCACAATACCTTTCCGTTGTATCCATACCGTCCCGTTCAATCTTTACCGTTCCTGTTTCATTCCTACGGGATGAACGGGGTGAACAGTAGGGATGGAACAGTAGTAGGGGACAGTAGGGATGGAACGGGGAGGACGTTCGTCCCGTTCCATCCCTGCCGAGACGGTGTGGGATTACCGGGGTACGGGGTCCTGGTGGCTATCTGTAGGTCCATCGAGACGGCAGCCCGCCCAGCAAACTTTCTTGGAATTCGCCCACCTGCTGGAGGCAGTTTATGGTTCTTGGGGTGTCTTACGTCCGAGGCAAGTCTTACGGGTGCTTAGTGATGTATCTTACGTCCGGGGCAATCTTACGGTCGCTTACTGATGTCTCTTACGTCCGGGGCAAGTCTTACGGTCGCTTACTAATGTCTCTTACGTCCGGGGCAAGTCTTACGGTCGCTTACTGATGTCTCTTACGTCCGGGGCAAGACTTACGGGTGGTTACTGATGTCTCTTACGTCCGGGGCAACTTAGGGTGGTTACTGATGCCTCATACGTCCGGAGAAGTCTTACGGTCGCTTACTGACGTCTCATACGTCCGGGGCAAGTCTTACGGTCGCTTACTGATGCCTCATACGTCCGGGGCAAGTCTTACGGGTGCTTACTGACGTCTCATACGTCCGGGGAAGTCTTACGGTCGCTTACTGACATCTCTTACGACCGGGTGGCAAAAATAAGCCGTATTTTTTACGAAATCGACCAATTCGTTAAAAACTGAGACGTACAAGTCAATATTAAAGGACCGTTTTATTGACGTTTTTCTATGCCTAAACCTCGATAGGGTACTGTGTTAGGACAAACCCCAGCCACCCACCTAACCTATCAGAGGCCGATGCTTAGATAACCGTCAATATTTCGGTGCGTTAATACTTAACAATACTTCGCATTTTTAACGGATTGGTCGATTACATAAAATAATTGTGCACTAATATAAACGGGGGAGGGGGGGGGGGGTAATAGGTTACAGGATGAGTATATGGGGGGTTCACATTCACTCACAGGATGAGTAGGGGGGTTCACTACCATTCACAGGATGAGTATGTGGGTTCACTACCACTATCAGGATGAGTATGTGGGTTCACTACCACTATCAGGATGGGTATGGAGTCCACTACCACTCACAGGATGAGTATGGAGGTCCATTACCATTCACAGGATGAGTATGGTGTTCGCTACCACTCACAGGATGAGTATTTGGGTTCACTACCACTCACAGGATGAGTATGGGGGTTCACTACCACTCACAGGATGAGTATTTGGGTTCACTACCACCTACAGGATGAGTATTTGGGTTCACTACCACCTACAGGATGAGTATGGAGGTCCACTACCACTATCAGGATGAGTATGGAGGTCCACTACCACTCACAGCATGAGTATGGAGTCCACTACCACTCACAGCATGAGTATGGAGGTTCACTACCATTCACAGGATGAGTATGGAGTCCACTACCACTCACAGCATGAGTATGGAGGTCAACTACCATTCACAGGATGAGTATGGTGTTCACTACCACTCACAGGATAAGTATGGAGTTCACTACTACTCACAGCATGAGTATGGAGTCCACTACCACTCACAGCATGAGTATGGAGTTCACTACCACTCACGGGATGAGTATGGTGTTCACTACCACTCACGGGATGAGTATGGTGTTCACTACCACTCACGGGATGAGTATGGTGTTCACTACCACTCACGGGATGAGTATGGTGTTCACTACCACTCACGGGATGAGTATGGTGTTCACTACCACTCACGGGATGAGTATGGTGTTCACTACCACTCACGGGATGAGTATGGGAGGTATAAAAATGAAATAAACTATTATTATTCCTAAAACAAAATATCCGTTGCAGGCCGCGACGTCCCTTGTCCGTGTCCGTTTAGCCCAGACACTGCCCAACCGTGCTACACCTCAGTGCACGTACAAGCCTAGCTAGACACACTGAGTTTGTGTTACATCGTACGTATATGTGCAAGCCAAGACACCGCCCGTTCGTGCTTACCGTCCGTGTACGTACGTACGTACAGGCCTAGACCTCTGCTCGTCCGTGTTGGTGAGAGCCACGGACACTATCCTTGTAAGTGGGACAACGGTTTAAAACGAGCCCCCTTAACCGCTGATAAGAACCACTAAAACAATCCACTCGTTAAAGGAAGTCTTCGCTGGATCCGTCTCGGTCTGTCCGTCCGTCCGTCCGTCTGTCTGTCTGTCTGTCTGTCTGTCTGTCTGTCTGTCTGTCTGTGTCTGTCACCAGCGAGTGGCTGGGCTGGGAAGCAGGTGGCCTACCCTCCGGCGGCCGCTGTAGTATCGGCAGGTATCGGGTCTGCGGTGACAGGTCCCAGTATCGGGTCACAAATCGGCATTTGGGGGTCGGGTGAGAGGGAGAGGAGAGAGAGGATGCTGGAGATGAGAGAGATTATCCCACCCATTAAAGGGATGCTCAAGAACTTATAGTGGGACCTGTACTTAAGTGGCTTCCTGCGTAGTTTCCTCTGGTTTGGTGTTGGGCTTAAGACCTATATCTTTAGGATATCTTTAGTTGATTTCGGGGCTTTAGTGTCCCCGCGGCCCGGTCCTTGACCAGGCCTCCACCCCCAGGAAGCAGCCCGTGACAGCTGACTAACACCCAGGTACCTATTTACTGCTAGGTAACAGGGGCATTCAGGGTGAAAGAAACTTTGCCCATTTGTTTCTGCCTCGTGCGGGAATCGAACCCGCGCCACAGAATTACGAGTCCTGCACGCTATCCACCAGGCTACGAGGCCCCTATATATATATGTATCGACTTCTCGAGAGCTATTAAGGCCGCCACAATTCCTAAGAGGCCTACAAGAAAGTTTGGGGCTGGGTGTGAGAATGGTGGAGTGGGACCAGCTAAAGAGCACTCCTACCATGCAAGGTGGTTTTGTGCGTTTAAGATGCATGAGGAATAGCTTGGACTGCCATCAAGTTGGCATTTGGAGTCTTGATATTGTACCATGGTCAGTGTACCACACTGGGTTATGCTACAGGACCAGAGGAAATCTTCCAGATTTCCAGAGCTGGTACACTGCAGCTCACAGGTGGAGCAGCCATCATGGTTGCAGCGGAGGTGAGGAGACAGCGGGGACGGAGGAACCTCACTATCTATTCCTGGTTCACACACACATGGTTCAACTCATCCCCAATGATGTCACGCAAACTCTGACTTTATATACATTAGGTAGGTAGCTATCTACCTAGCTACCAATGAAGATGCTATCGATAAAAGCCGATATAAATGCATGTTCAGGGCCAAAGACTGAGAACACATAAGCCAGAGTGATCAAATGAGATCAGAATCAAGCGTACGCTTAAGCGGGCGGGAGTGAATCAGCAGCACTGTGTGAACTAAGAAGAGTGGCGCCACTCAGTTGTCCTCCCAGTGAGATTTTCACTCGGGACACCTGGTGACAACAAATACATTTGTGGTCACCACACTGTGTTCCACCGACACGTCACCCTATCCTGAAGGTAAGGTTTAGTACGACGGTTTCTTGACGTTGGGAAACCTTAGGAGGAGGTCGGACTGGGAGCTAGAGACGCAGCTGCCAGATCACACACACACAGCTGCTTGCGTGTGCTGTGAGTGCTGCCGGGAGATGCCCTACTCTACTGTACAAACCTTGTATTACAGTTAAGTCTCTGTGCATGTACATTACTCACCTGCTCAACCCCTGTGACAGGTGCAGGTTCGAGATAGGGACAGACCTAACGGTGAACACCTGTTTATCTATGTGGTGCTGCGGTGTTGCACCTGTTGTAGTGAACACCTGTCAAGACACACTCAACACATTGACTTTAACCATCTGACACTTGATTAACTATCCCATTTGACAGCTTATTTGTGTGTTGATTAATCTCCATCATTATCGCCTGTCTCAATGACAGTGGCATTATTGATTTATTGTACGAGTTATACCCGAGTATAACTCCTGCGTGACCCTTTGTGTTCCTGCACTGTTAGGAAAGCCTTGATAACGACTGGTTCTCACTGCTAAGTAGTTAAGTGTTGTCCGTGCGTTGGCCAAGATCAATGACTTGTGTGTTAAGTGATTATACTGCGATACAAGCTTTGCTACCACCAATCAAGAGCGAAACAAGCACCCTGTGTATGAGTAGGTTAACCCTGGAAACACAAACCGAAACTGTCTCTTATCTTCCGCTTGTTACAACTTGTAATAAAGTTGTTAAATATTGGCTTAACGTGTTTATAGACGTATTAGAACGTTGTTACAACTTGCTATATTGGTTGTTATAACTGGATAGGTTAGGTTAAAACTTGTTCGAACGTTGTACCAATGTCGTAGTTTCGGTGTGTGTTTGGCGGGTTGCTGCTATTAAACCCTGTGTTACCATGAAACAACCTCTAAACACTTCTACGTGCACTTGGGCCTCCAACACTGAAATACCTCCAGTGTCGTCAACACCACACTGCCTCTTAGTCCTGAGGCCTATAAACTGCCCCGTGACAAGTCCTTAAGAGTGCTCTCATGCTGCATTTAAAGATATTCTCGCACCTAACGTGAATCAGAACACGGTGAAACCAACCCGAGGAAGGACAACGCTATATAGGACCCATACTCGACTAGGGGCACACGTTGAGACGGGCTCACCATAGCCCGTGCTACATAGACACTTCGTTCTGAGTAGCTAAATCTAAACGTTAATTTCCTCCTGCCTACCTGCCTGCCTACGAGAACCTTGGGCAGTCGAGACGCTAATTCCCAGTCAAGACGGTAATTACTGCAGTGCTTAGCCACCTGTGGTCACCGCCGGGATGAGTGTGAACGAGCAGGCGTGTGTCGGGAGCCAAGACAACAACAATACGCCCTATTGATTTGATCACAAGTGTCTCACATCAGTGGCTGGCCCACGATGGTGGCCCAGTCTGGACCACGTGCAAGCACCCACCTGGAGCAGGTGGACCCAGTCTGACTGGACCCAGTTTGGTCCACCTCCACCTGGAACACGTGGAGTTGGAAGCTGAGAGATTGGAGATATTCCACTCTCATAGCTGGTGAGTGCAGCATTGAGTGACGGCTGTCATGAGTGCCGCCTGAGAATAGCGGACGTGTCTTTACACCAAACACGTAGCTATACCAGGTGTAGCAGACAGGTATGCTGTCTGCATGCCAGGCCATACTCAAGTATCCCCCCCCCATTGCAACTCTGAAATCCTTTTGTACTTGCGTGAGTGTTTGGAGCCACATGGTGAGTGCTAGGAGCCACATGGTGAGTGCTAGGACACATGGTGAGTGCTAGGACACATGGTGAGTGCTAGGAGCCACATAGTGAGTGCTAGGAGCCACATAGTGAGTGCTAGGAGCCACATAGTGAGTGCTAGGAGCCACATAGTGAGTGCTAGGAGCCACATAGTGAAGTGTCATATGAACCAGTGTTGATCCTGTCGGTGTTGTTACTGCTGCTGTTTCAGATTCAGCTACTCAGAACACAACTTACGTGTAGCACGGGCTATAGCGAGCCCGTGACGACACTGTACACCTCGCGAGGATGTGTAGCTCCGCATGACGGGTACACCTCACTCATTAGTTGCATATATGACGCTTCTTAACGTAAATAGAGAAACCCCCAAGCCATATATATATAGAATTAAGTTATCAGAGTTAGGTTAATACACATATGGTCATCTCTGTGAAGCCTTGTGTCTGGGCACCACACTGGTCTTAGCTACTACACCTAGTTATCTTGAGGCGATTGATCACTGATGAAGATTAAGCCACCCTAGAGGTGGCACGGGCATGAATAGCCCGTAAATCTTGAGGTGAACTGTAAGACTGTAGATCCCTGCCTAGATCCAGGTTGCTCAAGACGGGACCACTCTCCGGCACAGATCATGTGGAGGCGACAGGGAGTTAGTCGGCTGCTACGGGCTGCTTCCTGGGGAAAGGGGTGTAACAAAAGGGAGGCCTGGTCGAGGACCGGGCCGCGGGGACGCTAAGCCCCGAAATCACCTCAAGGAAACCTCAAGATAACCTCCCTATCACAGCGAGCAACATCTGACCTCTCCTAGCTGCTCTCAAGATGTACAGGTTCCCTAAGTGGGCCCAACCACTTGGACTGGACGGTAGAGCGACGGTCTCGCTTCATGCAGATCGGCGTTCAATCCCCGACCGTCCACAAGTGCTTGGGGCCCCATTCCTTCTGTCCCTCCGTCCCATCCCAAATCCTTATATCCTGTCCCCCTTGCAAGTGCAATATAACCGTAATGGCTTGGCACTTTCCCCTGGCACTTGAAAGGGAACTTCCCTTCCCCTTCCGTAAGTGGATGAGTAAATGCCTGATGAATCCTGGTTCGAGACCCGATATTAATCTCTATAAAAGGTTGAAGAGGAACTAACTTTGTCACAGTGAGGAAATGAGAAAATTATTCCAGGACCCAAAAGATGGACTTGAGGCATTCATCTCAGCGCTGTTGAGCAATTCCTTACCAGATGATTACTGAGACTTCCTTGAACTTTGAACTCTCCTTCCTGCTTATCAATGGAAAGATTGAACAGTGACACTGCCTCTTGATCTACAAGTGCATACAGGTCACCCAGCATTCTTCCAAGGAAATGCAACACAGGCACAACGTCTTAGTGACGTTGTAATGTTGCTGCAACGTCTTCGTGACGTTATAATCTTGCTGCAACGTCTTAGTGACGTTATAATGTTGCTGCAACGTCTTCGTGACGTTATAATCTTGCTGCAACGTCTTCGTGACGTTATAATCTTGCTGCAACGTCTACGTGACGTTATAATCTTGCTGCAACGTCTACGTGACGTTATAATCTTGCTGCAACGTCTACGTGACGTTATAATCTTGCTACAACGTCTTCGTGACGTTATAATCTTGCTACAACGTCTTCGTGACGTTATGATCTTGCTACAACGTCTACGTGACGTTATAATCTTGCTACAACGTCTTCGTGACGTTATGATCTTGCTGCAACGTCTTCGTGACGTTATATGTAAGGTGTACAATAAATTAAGACAATCAGATCCTCGTAATGTTGGCAGAGCTGCAGGAACAATCCATCCGCCAGCTTGGGTTGTTATAGTACTGATTTTCTCCGGCATTCTCCTCCACGACATCAACTCCCATGTGAATACGGGCTCACCATAGCCCGTGCTACTTGCAACTTGGTTCCAGGTAGCGAATCTTTAACAACAACAGCAGCATCAACTCCTATTCAAGCTTTACCAGTCTCCTGTCATCCAAAGGTCTCCAAGGGCTTGTCTTGCGAGAACTTGATCTGTCAGGCTGTTGCTTGGAGCGGCCCGCATATTCAATCTCACCCCCGTTGGTCCGGGGCCCCTCCTAAGTCACCCCTGACATCTATACCTGTCCCATTCACCCACACCCGCACATATATTCGGGCCCCCAAACATGCACGGAGGGCCCCCAAACATGCACGGAGGGCCCCCAAACTACGTTGCCCTGTGGTGGGGCCCCCAACAGTGTGCCAGCCTCCCCCAGCAGGAGAGCATTGTGTGTGTGGGAGGGGCCGGGAGTGTGTGTGTGGGAGGGGCTGGGAGTGTGTGTGTGGGAGGGGCCGGGAGTGTGTGTGTGGGAGGGGCCGGGAGTGTGTGTGTGGGAGGGGCCGGGAGTGTGTGTGTGGGAGGGGCCGGGAGTGTGTGTGTGGGAGGGGCCGGGAGTGTGTGTGTGGGAGGGGCCGGGAGTGTGTGTGTGTGGGAGGAGCCGGGAGTGTGTGTGGGAGGGGCCGGGAGTGTGTGTGTGTGTGTGTGTGGGAGGGGCCGGGAGTGTGTGTGTGTGGGAGGAGCCGGGAGTGTGTGTGGGAGGGGCCGGGAGTGTGTGTGTATGTGTGTGGGAGGGGCCGGGAGTGTGTGTGTGGGAGGGGCTGGGAGTGTGTGTGTGGGAGGGGCTGGGAGTGTGTGTGTGGGAGGGGCCGGGAGTGTGTGTGTGGGAGGGGCCGGGAGTGTGTGTGTGGGAGGGGCCGGGAGTGTGTGTGGGAGGGGCCGGGAGTGTGTGTGTGTGTGTGGGAGGAGCCGGGAGTGTGTGTGTGTGTGGGAGGGGCCGGGAGTGTGTGTGTGTGGGAGGAGCCGGGAGTGTGTGTGGGAGGGGCCGGGAGTGTGTGTGTGTGTGTGTGTGGGAGGGGCCGGGAGTGTGTGCGTGTGGGAGGAGCCGGGAGTGTGTGTGGGAGGGGCCGGGAGTGTGTGTGTGGGTGTGTGTGTGTGTGTGTGTGTGTGGGAGGGGCCGGGAGTGTGTGTGTGTGTGTGTGTGTGTGTGTGTGTGTGTGTGTGTGTGTGTGTGTGTGTGTGTGTGTGTGTGTGTGTGGGAGGGGCCGGGAGTGTGTGTGTGGGAGGGGCCGGGAGTGTGTGTGTGGGAGGGGCCGGGAGTGTGTGTGTGTGTGTGTGTGTGTACTCACCTAGTTGTACTCACCTAGTTGTGTTTGCGGGGGTTGAGCTCTGGCTCTTTGGTCCCGCCTCTCAACCGTCAATCAACAGGTGTACAGATTCATGAGCCTATCGGGCTCTGTCATATCTACACTTGAAACTGTGTATGGAGTCAGCCTCCACCACATCACTTCCTAATGCATTCCATTTGTCAACCACTCTGACACTAAAAAAGTTCTTTCTAATATCTCTGTGGCTCATTTGGGCACTCAGTTTCCACCTGTGTCCCCTTGTGCGTGTTCCCCTTGTGTTAAATAGACTGTCTTTATCTACCCTATCAATCCCCTTCAGAATCTTGAATGTGGTGATCATGTCCCCCCTAACTCTTCTGTCTTCCAGCGAAGTGAGGTTTAATTCCCGTAGTCTCTCCTCGTAGCTCATACCTCTCAGCTCGGGTACTAGTCTGGTGGCAAACCTTTGAACCTTTTCCAGTTTAGTCTTATCCTTGACTAGATATGGACTCCATGCTGGGGCTGCATACTCCAGGATTGGCCTGACATATGTGGTATACAAAGTTCTGAATGATTCTTTACACAAGTTTCTGAATGCCGTTCGTATGTTGGCCAGCCTGGCATATGCCGCTGATGTTATCCGCTTGATATGTGCTGCAGGAGACAGGTCTGGCGTGATATCAACCCCCAAGTCTTTTTCCTTCTCTGACTCCTGAAGAATTTCCTCTCCCAGATGATACCTTGTATCTGGCCTCCTGCTCCCTACACCTATCTTCATTACCTTACATTTGGTTGGGTTAAACTCTAACAACAATTTGTTCGACCATTCCTTCAGCTTGTCTAGGTCTTCTTGAAGCCTCAAACAGTCCTCGTCTGTTTTAATCCTTCTCATAATTTTAGCATCGTCCGCAAACATTGAGAGAAATGAATCGATACCCTCCGGGAGATCATTTACATATATCAGAAACAAGATAGGACCGAGTACAGAGCCCTGTGGGACTCCACTAGTGACTTCACGCCAATCGGAGGTCTCACCCCTCACCGTAACTCTCTGCTTCCTATTGCTTAGATACTCCCTTATCCACTGGAGCACCTTACCAGCTACACCTGCCTGTCTCTCCAGCTTATGTACCAGCCTCTTATGCGGTACTGTGTCAAAGGCTTTCCGACAATCCAAGAAAATGCAGTCCGCCCAGCCCTCTCTTTCTTGCTTAATCTGTGTCACCTGATCGTAGAATTCTATCAAGCCTGTAAGGCAAGATTTACCCTCCCTGAATCCATGTTGGCGATTTGTCACGAAGTCCCTTCTCTCCAGATGTGTTACCAGGTTTTTTCTCACGATCTTCTCCATCACCTTGCATGGTATACAAGTCAAGGACACTGGCCTGTAGTTCAGTGCCTCTTGTCTGTCGCCCTTTTTGTATATTGGGACCACATTCGCCGTCTTCCATATTTCTGGTAGGTCTCCCGTCTCTAGTGACTTACTATACACTATGGAGAGTGGCAGGCAAAGTGCCTCTGCACACTCTTTCAGTACCCATGGTGAGATCCCATCTGGACCAACAGCCTTTCTAACATCCAGATCCAGCAGGTGTCTCTTGACCTCCTCTCTCGTAATTTCGAACTCCTCCAAGGCCGCCTGGTTTACCTCCCTTTCTCCTAGCACAGTGACCTCACCCTGTTCTATTGTGAAGACCTCCTGGAACCTCTTGTTGAGTTCCTCACACACCTCTCTGTCATTCTCTGTATACCTGTCCTCGCCTGTTCTAAGTTTCAATACCTGTTCTTTCACTGTTGTTTTCCTTCTGATGTGACTGTGGAGTAGCTTTGGTTCGGTCTTGGCTTTGTTTGCTATATCATTTTCAAAATTTTTCTCTGCTTCTCTTCTCACCCTGACGTACTCATTCCTGGTTCTCTGGTATCTCTCTCTGCTTTCTGGTGTTCTGTTATTCCGGAAGTTCCTCCACGCCTTTTTGTTCAGTTTCTTCGCTTCCATACATGCCCTATTATACCATGGATTCTTCTGTTGCTTCTCGGAATTTTCCCTTTGGGCCGGGATGAACCTGTTTACTGCCTCCTGACACTTTTGGGTAACATAGTCCATCACACCCTGTACAGACTGTGTGTGGGAGGGGCCGGGAGTGTGTGTGTGGGAGGGGCCGGGAGTGTGTGTGTGTGTGTGGGAGGGGCCGGGAGTGTGTGTGTGTGTGTGGGAGGGGCCGGGAGTGTGTGTGGGAGGAGCCGGGAGTGTGTGTGGGAGGGGCCGGGAGTGTGTGTGTGTGGGAGGGGCCGGGAGTGTGTGTGTGTGGGAGGGGCCGGGAGTGTGTGTGTGTGGGAGGGGCTGGGAGTGTGAGTGTGGGAGGGGCTGGGAGTGTGGGCGTCACTGGGAGTAACCACGCCCCCACCACCCACGTCAACAATGGAGGGCCAAGTTACCCCAACACCACTTAATGAATGGTAGGTGGTTGACCAGCCCGTCCTCACCATTCACTACCACGTAAACAACGCAACTGTTTGGCCCAGGTAGACACCTACGTCCCCAAACAACCTAACCTAACGAGGCTGATACTGAGCAAACGTCAATATAATGGCGCTACACATTAATACGTAATGAAACCCATCCTAATGTAACCTATTTTATCGTAACCTATCGTAACACAACCTATCCTATCGTAACCTATCCTAACACAAACTATCCTATCGTTACATGTCTAAAAATCAGAGATCAAATGCCGAGAAGAAAAAACATAGCATGGAAGAGGTGTGTGTGTGTGTGTGACGTAACTACGACGTCATAATGATGTCGTTAGAGGTTCAAGACGCCAGAGGAGGAGATCTCATCTCCACTGGCTACGTGAAGATGTAAGATGCTGTCGTGGTGGGTGGCTAGGTGTCCCCCAAGTGGGTGGTTCCGTATCGATTTAGTGGGTGGCCTGGTGTGGCCCAGAGGGTGGCCAAGTGTGGCCCAGAGGGTGGCCCCTCGAACCTCCCGTGGAGGGCCATTCATCAAGGAGACAGACCTGTCACAGTGCCATACTAGGCTATGGTGAGGTTTTCCTGCGGAGTTTATCCATTGTTCCCCCAGCCAGCATTGCACTGTTTTACTTGCCACCATCACTGCTCTACCCGTGTCTGTGTGTGTGTATATTAAATATTATATTATATATATATATGTCGTACCTAGTAGCCAGAACGCACTTCTCAGCCTACTATGCAAGGCCCGATTTGCCTAATAAGCCAAGTTTTCATGAATTAATGATTTTTTGACCACCTAACCTACCTAACCTAACCTAACCTAACTTTTTCGGCTACCTAACCTAACCTAACCTTTAAAGATAGGTTAGGTTAGGTAGGGTTGGTTAGGTTCTGTCATATATCTAGGTTAATTTTAACTCCAATAATTTTTTTTTTACCTCATACGTAATGAAATGGGTAGCTTTATCATTTCATAAGAAAAAAAATAGAGAAAATATATTAATTCAGGAAAACTTGGCTTATTATGCAAATCGGGCCTTGCATAGTAGGCTGAGAAGTGCGTTCTGGCTATTAGGTACGACATATATATATATATATATATATATATATATATATATATATATATATATATATATATATATATATATGTCGTACCTAGTAGCCAGAACGCACTTCTCGGCCTACTATGCAGGGCCTAATTTGCCTAATAAGCCGAGTAATTTTCTTTATTTTCAATAAATTGTTTCCAATTAGTTGAATTATTATAATTACATTATATTAAGACCATAATTTATTGACTTAGTTGTGTTAGTTTAGGTTAGGTTAGGTAGGGTTGGTTAGGTTCGGTCATATATCTTCGTTTCTTACTTCGTGAATGTTTCTATACCTCTGGTAGATCATTTACGTATATCAGAAACAGTATAGGTCCAAGGACTGAACCCTGCGGGACTCCACTGGTGACGTCTCGCCAATCTGAGGCCTCACCCCTCACAGTGACTCGCTGTCTTCTGTTGCTTAGTAACTTCTGTTACTGTGTGGAAGGCCTGAATGTTCCCCAAGCAATTATATCACTATAAATCCCTAATAACCCCTCAATGATTCGAACTCAAGAGACACTGCTTTTCTCTCTGTCGAAGGACTGAGGCCAGATACTTATTTTATGACTAGCCTTACGGAAATTTGCAAGGTGATTGTCATAGGGAGGTTGGAGTCAACCCCTATGACCTAGCTACCAGCACATTAAAAAACACTGGAGGAGGAATAATATTTTGTGATTCAAAGTCTGCTCTTCAAGCAATCGAAAACTTCTCCTGGAAGATCGACAGCAAGAACCTCATACTCCCAATTATAGATGACCTAATTGATGCACAGAGTAAAGGGTCTCGAATCTCCTTTGTATGGATACCTTCACACATAAATATAACCCATCATAATGAGACAGACATTGCAGCCAAATTAGCGTGTAACAAGTCTGAAGTTGAATTAGATCTAGGTATCCCCATCTCTGCTGTCAAAACTGTATTGGTCCAAACATTCAGATCTGATAGGAAAGAAATTACTGACTCCCAACGACCTGAAAGTACTAGTATAAAAAGCTATGATTTGTTCAGATCTGAAACCTATATCTATGGGCAGCACAAAACGTCCACTAGACTGTGCGACACAGTGGTTGCCAGGATCAGGTTGGGTTACCGTTACCTGTGGCAGGTGGCTACCGTTACCTGTAGCAGGTGGCTACCGTTACCTGTGGCAGGTGGCTACCGTTACCTGTGGCAGGTGGCTACCGTTACCTGTGGCAGGTGGCTACCGTTACCTGTGGCAGGTGGCTACCGTTACCTGTGGCAGGTGGCTACCGTTACCTGTGGCAGGTGGCTACCGTTACCTGTGGCAGGTGGCTACCGTTACCTGTGGCAGGTGGCTACCGTTACCTGTGGCAGGTGGCTACCGTTACCCGTGGCAGGTGGCTACCGTTACCCGTGGCAGGTGGCTACCGTTACCTGTGGCAGGTGGCTACCGTTACCTGTGGCAGGTGGCCACCGTTACCTGGGGCAGGTGGCTACAGGTGACGGATCTCCCAATCCTGAACACTCCAGGTGCAAACTCTGTGAGCAGGAACTGCGGCATGATCTCCCGCACTACATCACCGAATGGCCAGTTATTAGACCTTTCAGACCAGTTGGCATGAGGTACCTGGAGCTCTGCAATTACTTTATTCACTCTCGTATTCTTGAAGATATCCTCACAGTGTACCCAAAATTTGCCAGTGCAGGCTACTAAACATATGGCCCTGTGTGACTAACCATCCTGCGAGATGGGGACTTTAATTATCTTATTCACTCTTGTGTTGATGATATCCTCATAATGCTCCCAGAGTCTGCCAGTGTAGACTACTGATCACATGTCTCTGTATGACTAACCATCTTGTGTGATGGGGATTTTTAGCATCACGTAGCTAGCTTTTTGACACACTGTACTCCCCTTCATTTAGTCTACGGCAGCTGTACAAATGCACGTGTATCTAATATATTAATTAAAAAAAATTATCGACGTACAATCAACGTCTATTCAATGTTACTTGAGCATATTTTGGCCACTAGGAGAGAACGGGAAGGAAGGAGGGAGAGGGAAAACGGGAGGAATGCAGATGGAATGAGAGGGAGGGGGTGAGGGGAGAGAGAAGGGGGAAGGGGGGAGGAAGGGATGGTAGGTGGAAGGGAGGGTGGGGGGAAGGGATGGGACATCACCACCAATAAACGAAGCCAAACATCGTCCCTGGGACACAAAAGCCCAGAATGATATACCGCCGAAACATTACACATTAAAACATATACACAGGTTATGCAAATGAGATATAATAATTAGCGACCGCACGTAACAATATTCAATTTATGTGAGCGAGCAAGGCGACTCCCTCACAAATACACCCCGGACACGCAAGCCCAGTTAGGGCCTCGTTCGCCCCACAAATTACCCGCCATCAAACAAGCCGACGACGCTACCACAATTACGCATGAATGACTTGATGATATAAATCTCGAGCGAACGATGGCTTAACTCCCAGGATATGATAATTAATATGCTGCCTCTCCCCGTGATGAATGTCGGTGCATACGATCATCCAAACTCAACATGGCGACTGTGATCTGTCGCAAGTGGGATACAACTGAACATTTTGGGTGTCCATCATCGTATTAAACATAATGCAGACATTCTCACTTCATGCAGGTCGGCGTTCAATCCCCGACCGTCCAAGTGGTTGGGGCACCATTCCTTTCCCTCATGGCCCATTCCAAATCCTTATCCTGACCCCTTCCCAGTGCTATATAGTTGTAAGGGCTTGGCGCTTTCTCTGATAGTTTCTTTCCTTCCTTCCTTCCTTCCTTCCTTCCTTCCTTCCTTCCTTCCTTCCTTCCTTCCTTCCTTCATTAGTACAAATCAGCATCGTAATATTGACGTTTTCTATGCATCGGACTCATAGAGGTTAGATAGAGCGTTTATGTTCGGACGTTTATAGTTAGACAAAACCGTTGCAAGTTTTACGGAGTGTCGAACTAACATTAATATAACACCAATGATCTGATGATTACACCACCATAATAATATCATCATTCCTGAACAGACAGGACCAATACATGCCCAGTACCAAGGGGCAGGACCACTATACATGCCCAGTACCAACGCGCAGGACCACTATACATGCCCAGTACCAAGGGGCAGGACCACTATACATGCCCAGTACCAAGGGGCAGGACCACTATACATGCCCAGTACCAAGGGGCAGGACCACTATACATGCCCAGTACCAAGGGGCAGGACAACTATATCCCCAGTACCAAGGGGCAGGACCACTATACATGCCCAGTACCAAGGGGCAGGACCACTATACATGCCCAGTACCAAGGGGCAGGACCACTATACATGCCCAGTACCAAGGGGCAGGACAACTATATGCCCAGTACCAAGGGGCAGGACCACTATACATGCCCAGTACCAAGGGGCAGGACCACTATACATGCCCAGTACCAAGAGACAGGACCAATACATGCCCAGTACCAAGGGGCAGGACCACTATACATGCCCAATACCAACGGACAGGACCACTATGCCCAGTACCAACGGGCAGGACCACTATGCCCAGTACCAACGGGCAGGACCACTATGCCCAGTACCAACAGGCAGGACCACTATGCCCAGTACCAACGGGCAGGACCACTATGCCCAGTACCAACGGGCAGGACCACTATGCCCAGTACCAACGGGCAGGACCACTACATGCCCAGTACTAACGGGTAGGACCACTATGCCCAGTACCAACGGGCAGGACCACTACATGCCCAGTACCAACGGGCAGGACCACTACATGCCCAGTACCAACGGGCAGGACCACTATGCCCAGTACCAACGGGCAGGACCACTACATGCCCAGTACCAACGGGCAGGACCACTACATGCCCAGTACCAACGGGCAGGACCACTACATGCCCAGTACCAACGGGCAGGACCACTATGCCCAGTACCAAAGGCAGAACCACTATGCCCAGTACCAACGGGCAGGACCACTATGCCCAGTACCAGTTTCCTAACTCTCCTAATACAATTCTCACTGTCACACAACAGGAAAGAAACCAAAACACTCCCGCTCGTCTCTACCACACAGTGTAAACAAGAGGTCGGTAACCCTTGGCACGCGTGCCAAACTTGGCACGCAAACGACTTTTTTTCTACCTCTGGAAACCCAGTGCTCACCTTAAACAATAATGAAATAAAAAAAATATCAATTTTCTTCGTCGAGTTGTTTATTAGAACTTATTAAAATACAGTTTTATTAAGTCGAGAGATACCAAATAAAGATGCAATGAAGAAACAAACGCTGGTGACTGTTTTAGTAATAATAAACAAACTTAGTATTCTCAGTTGATGTTCGTCACTATTCTCAGTTGGTACTCGTCAAACTTGGTATTCGTCACTATATTTCATATATAGTGATATAGTGACGTACATGTTACGGTCATTTGTTGCGTCATTATCCAGGCGGCCACACGTCACCTTCACCATCATCACCAGGCGGCCACACGTCACCTTCACCATCATCACCAGGCGGCCACACGTCACCTTCACCATCATCACCAGGCGGCCACACGTCACTTTCACCATCATCACCAGGCGGCCACACGTCGTCACCCACCTTCACCATCATCACCAGGCGGCCACACATCACCTTCACCATCATCACCAGGCGGCCACACGTCACCTCCCACCTTCACCATCATCACCAGGCGGCCACACGTCACCTTCACCATCATCACCAGGCGGCCACACGTCACCTTCACCATCATCACCAGGCGGCCACACGTCACCTCCCACCTTCACCATCATCACCAGGTGGCCACACGTCACCTCCCACCTTCACCATCATCACCAGGCGGCCACACGTCACCTCCCACCTTCACCATCATCACCAGGTGGCCACACGTCACCTCCCACCTTCACCATCATCACCAGGCGGCCACACGTCACCACCCACCTTCACCATCACCACCAGGCGGCCACACGTCACCTCCCACCTTCACCATCATCACCAGGTGGCCACACGTCACCTCCCACCTTCACCATCATCACCAGGCGGCCACACGTCACCTCCCACCTTCACCATCATCACCAGGTGGCCACACGTCACCTCACCATACAACCCGTCCACCTAATAGAGCGTCTTGACGTAAACTTTACCCACGGCCAAAAATCGTCGTACTAGACAAAGACTACAGACCGATAGCACTAACATCACACATCATAAAAACCTTTGAAAGAGTGACAAGAAGTAAGATCACAAAACACATGGAATCACAGCATCTCCATAACCCCGGACCATAAGGTTTCAGAACAGGGCGCTCTTGCCTGTCACAGTTGCTGGACCACTATGACATGGCACTAGATGCCATGGAAGACAAACAAAACGCTGATGTAATTTACACAGATTTCGCAAAAGCCTTCGACATATGTAACCATGGTGTTATTGCACATAAAATGCGTTTAAAAGGAATTACCGGAAAAACAGGAAGATGGATCTTCGATTTCCTAAGAGAACCCAGTGTGTAATAGTCAACAACAAGTAAAATCCGGATCATCCACCGTGAAGGAGCTCAATCCCCCAGGGTACTGTGCTTGTTCCATAACACTTCCTCATGTCGGACATGAACAAGGACACAACTGCAGTAATGTATACAGTACTGTACTACAGTACTGTAGTAGTACTACAGTACTACTTTGCAGATGACACTACGATCTTTATGACAGCAGACAACATTAAGGACACAGCAGACCTCCAATCAGTTAATCAGGTCTTTCAATGGGCCACAGACAATAACATGGTATTTAACCAAGATAAGCTCCAGCTCTTGAGCTATGAAACAAATGAAAAAATATAAAAGCGGAAACCACGTACAAAACACAGTCAAATCACACCATAGTGTAACAAATAGTGAATGGTGAAAAAAAAAAAGATGAAGATCAAGATCAACCTAAAGGGAGGGAGAGTGTGGTGGAAGGGAGGAATGAGAGAGGGAGAGTGAGGTGGGAGAGAGGAAGGAACGTGGAGAGTGAGGAAGAGTACTCAAGTGAAAGGGAAAGATTAGAAACAGTAAATGGGATGAAAGATGAGAATGACTTAGAGGGGTCAGAGGAGGTAATCGAAGAAGATAGGTGGACAGAGTTAGAAAGAGCCAGAATGAGTTACAGTAGATAAAGTAGATCGAAGGTAGGTAGAAAGACATGGTTGACTGGCCTCTACTGCATGGTTGACTGCCCCTACTGTATGGTTGACTGTCCCCTACTGTATGGTTGACTGTCCCCTACTGTATGGTTGACTGTCCCCACTGTATGGTTGACTGGCCCCTACTGTATGGTTGACTGGCCCCTACTGTATGGTTGACTGCCCCCTACTGTATTGTTGACTGTCCCTACTGTATGGTTGACTGTCCCTACTGTATGATTGACTGCCCCCTACTGTATGACTGACTGCCCCTACTGTATGGTTGACTGGCCCCTACTGCATGGTTGACTGTCCCTACTGCATGGTTGACTGCCCTCTACTGCATGGTTGACTGTCCCCTACTGTATGGTTGACTGGCCCCAACTGCTGGTTGACTGTCCCTCCTGATGGTTGACTGCCCCTACTGCAGGTTGACTGCCCCCACTGTATGGTTGACTGTACCTATGTAGGTTGACTGGCCCCTACTGTAGGTTGACTTCCCCCTACTTTGGTTGACTTCCCCTACCTTCGACATATGTAACCATGGTGTTATTGCACATAAAATGCGTTTAAAAGGAATTACCGAAAAACAGGAAGATGGATCTTCGATTTCCTAGAGAACCCAGTGTGTAATAGTCAACAACAAGTAAAATCCGGATCATCCACCGTGAAGGAGCTCAATCCCCCAGGGTACTGTGCTTGTTCCATAACACTTCCTCATGTCGGACATGAACAAGGACACAACTGCAGTAATGTATACAGTACTGTACTACAGTACTGTAGTAGTACTACAGTACTACTTTGCAGATGACACTACGATCTTTATGACAGCAGACAACATTAAGGACACAGCAGACCTCCAATCAGACAGATGTTAATCAGGTCTTTCATGGGCCACAGACAATAACATGGTATTTAACCAAGATAAGCTCCAGCTCTTGAGCTATGAAACAATGAAAAAATATAAAAGCGGAAACCACGTACAAAACACAGTCAAATCACACCATAGTGTAACAAATAGTGAATGGTGAAAAAAAAAAAGATGAAGATCAAGATCAACCTAAAGGGAGGGAGAGTGTGGTGGAAGGGAGGAATGAGAGAGGGAGAGTGAGGTGGGAGAGAGGAAGGAACGTGGAGAGTGAGGAAGAGTACTCAAGTGAAAGGGA
>NC_059599.1:3701301-3721301 GCF_020424385.1 Procambarus clarkii
GAACATACGACCAATTGAATGTAGTGTCACGAGCCAAACGTAACTTTTATGAACAGATCACGACCATCGTCATCTTCAGGTCTTTGATGTTCTGTCCTCTGTTACGAGGTTGTGTCTGACCAATGGTTCTGCCGCTCGCAGGCCAGGCACAATGGGTGCCATTGTGTCCATTAGCAGTGCCCATTATGTCCAGACCAATCGGGGACGCCCGACAAGTGAATCCATGCAACTAACACCTTAAGACTTGTAACTAACTTGCACTAAACCATCAAACAGCAGAACCAACCAGTTCTGCTGTTACTGTTAGTACCGGTTACTACAGTTTCCACAAACTAAATATTATTTCCGAGCTACACTCCGCCAACGGATAAGGCTTGACGGGCTCACCATAGCCCGTGCTACTTAGAACTTTGTTCCAGGTAGCGAATCTTTAACTACTACTGCCAACGGACGTCCGCAATTCGTTATAACCGTTTGAGAAGTAGAATTCAATCAATTGAATTTGAATAATCTATTGATTTTCAGGGCACAAACAAATATAACAGTTATAAAAACCGAAACGTCCTGCCAGTTGCCGGACCAACAACCTCGTTAGTCCGGCACTTGCCGATAACAACGTCACGTAAAGGTAACATTTAAGGCAACGTAATGTTGACGTTTTCTACCCATCGTCCTCGGTAGGTTAGGTGGGTTGCTAATTAGGGGAAAAGAGTTTTTTTTTTTGTACAGAGTGGCGAATCAAGCGAACAGACTGAAGCAACAGCCTTTTAGATCAAGGCATCCATAGACAAGCCTGGTCTCATGACGGGATAGAAGGGATAGAATACCTTCCAGAACCCACCCCAAGTGTGTGTATTATATATATATATATATTATTAATATATATATATATATATATATATATATATATATATATATATATATATATATATATATATATATATATATATATATATACACATGTCGTACCTAGTAGCCAGAACGCACTTCTCAGCCTACTATGCAAGGCCCGATTTGCCTAATAAGCCAAGTTTTCATGAATTAATTGTTTTTCGACTACCTACCATATCTAACCTAACCTAACCTAACTTTTTCGACTACCTAACCTAACCTATAAAGATAGGTTAGGTTAGGTAGGGTTGGTTAGGTTCGGTCATATATCTACGTTAATTTTAACTCCAATAAAAACAAATTGACCTCATACATAATGAAATGGGTAGCTTTATCATTGCATAAGAAAAAAATTAGAGCAAATATATTAATTCAGGAAAACTTCGCTTATTATGTAAATCGGGCCTTGCATAGCAGGCCGAGTACGACGTTCTGGCTACTAGGTACAACATATATATATATATATATATATATATATATATATATATATATATATATATATATATATATATATATATATATATATATATATATATATTAATAGTTATAATATTTCAAATATTCAAAATATTTGAAAAATATTCAAATCACAACACTGTCCAAATGTCACTGTTCAAAGAGTTCATACGAGACAACAGCTAGTTGTATACACCCAAACTCGTTCAAAGCGGGCCGCGAGACAACGGATCCAAGAGGGGGATAACAAATTACATTTATATAGGAAATAGGCAGAGTGTTGTTCGGAATTAGGGTAGTAGATTTAAGGCACATATTACGAAATTACATATTATCGAAATTGACCATATGTGAGTGACAATTAAACATACTGAAGTCAAAGCCAGACGGCCATCACCGGTGTAGAAGCCAGAGCCAGACAGCCATGAGGGGAAGGCGTCAAGAAGTAAGGTTTCCACCCTGTCACCGAGACAGGTCGTCGCCACCTGCGGCTCCAATCATCAATTCTCATTATCACCAACGATAGGCCCAACCACTTCTGATTCAATTTGACTTCAGCTTGGATTTTATATAATGAATAATACCGACGCACGAGCACTAGGCCTATGGACACCAGCAACAATATATATATGATTTAGGCGACACCATAATTTAGGATTTAATTTTGATTTAGGCCTTAGACACCAGATACAATGTATATGGCATAGATTTGTGAGACACTGGACCTGGTTGGCCTGTATAGGGTCTGGGGAGTTCTATAGGTTCTACTTATGATAACTTGGTCCAGCAAGCTGTTGCTGGGAGCGGCCCGCAGGCCCACATATCCACCACAGCCTGGTTGGTCCAGCACTTCTTGCAAGAACTTGTCTGAATACATCTTGAAGATTTCTTGAAGAGGTCTTCAAGAGGTACCAGAGAGGTTCATACAAGAACCACTCTGGTACCAACCGTATTCATTGGCGCCAGACATGATTACGGGTCAACCATACAGGCTTGTTAGGCTTACACTCACATTGTTATCCCACAGGTTGGGTTATCTTACTACAGTGCCTGACACCCGCCTGTGTGGGGCTGGGGGGAGTCAGGTGTGTGGGGGGGTCAGGTGTTTGGGGGGGGGGAGTCTGGTGTGTGTGTGTGTGTGTGTGTGTGTGTGTGTGTGTGTGTGTGTGTGTGTGTGTGTGTGTGTGTGTGTGTGTACTCACCTAGTTGTACTCACCTAGTTGTGTTTGCGGGGGTTGAGCTCTGGCTCTTTGGTCCCGCCTCTCAACCGTCAATCAACAGGTGTACAGATTCCTGAGCCTATCGGGCTCTGTCATATCTACACTTGAAACTGTGTATGGAGTCAGCCTCCACCACATCACCCCCTAATGCATTCCATTTGTCAACCACTCTGACACTAAAAAAGTTCTTTCTAATATCTCTGTGGCTCATTTGAGCACTCAGTTTCCACCTGTGTCCCCTTGTGCGTGTTCCCCTTGTGTTAAATAGACTGTCTTTATCTACCCTATCAATCCCCTTCAGAATCTTGAATGTGGTGATCATGTCCCCCCTAACTCTTCTGTCTTCCAGCGAAGTGAGGTTTAATTCCCGTAGTCTCTCCTCGTAGCTCATACCTCTCAGCTCGGGTACTAGTCTGGTGGCAAACCTTTGAACCTTTTCCAGTTTAGTCTTATCCTTGACTAGATATGGACTCCATGCTGGGGCTGCATACTCCAGGATTGGCCTGACATATGTGGTATACAAAGTTCTGAATGATTCTTTACACAAGTTTCTGAATGCCGTTCGTATGTTGGCCAGCCTGGCATATGCCGCTGATGTTATCCGCTTGATATGTGCTGCAGGAGACAGGTCTGGCATGATATCAACCCCCAAGTCTTTTTCCTTCTCTGACTCCTGAAGAATTTCCTCTCCCAGATGATACCTTGTATCTGGCCTCCTGCTCCCTACACCTATCTTCATTACATTACATTTGGTTGGGTTAAACTCTAACAACCATTTGTTCGACCATTCCTTCAGCTTGTCTAGGTCTTCTTGAAGCCTCAAACAGTCCTCTTCTGTTTTAATCCTTCTCATAATTTTAGCATCGTCCGCAAACATTGAGAGAAATGAATCGATACCCTCCGGGAGATCATTTACATATATCAGAAACAAGATAGGACCGAGTACAGAGCCCTGTGGGACTCCACTGGTGACTTCACGCCAATCGGAGGTCTCACCCCTCACCGTAACTCTCTGCTTCCTATTGCTTAGATACTCCCTTATCCACTGGAGCACCTTACCAGCTACACCTGCCTGTCTCTCCAGCTTATGTACCAGCCTCTTATGCGGTACTGTGTCAAAGGCTTTCCGACAATCCAAGAAAATGCAGTCCGCCCAGCCCTCTCTTTCTTGCTTAATCTGTGTCACCTGATCGTAGAATTCTATCAAGCCTGTAAGGCAAGATTTACCCTCCCTGAATCCATGTTGGCGATTTGTCACGAAGTCCCTTCTCTCCAGATGTGTTACCAGGTTTTTTCTCACGATCTTCTCCATCACCTTGCATGGTATACAAGTCAAGGACGCTGGCGTGTGTGTGTGTGTGTGTGTGTGTGGGTGGCTGGGGGTCTAGTGTGTGTGCTGATGGAGGTTAGGGGTCAGGTGTGTGTGGCCTGACAGCTGGGGTCAGCAGCGTGCACGTAGCCTGACAGCCGGGGTCAGCAGCGTGCACGTAGCCTGACAGCTGGGGTCAGCAGCGTGCACGTAGCCTGACAGCCGGGATCAACAGCGTGCACGTAGCCTGACAGCTGGGGTCAGCAGCGTGCACGTAGCCTGACAGCCGGGGTCAGCAGCGTGCACGTAGCCTGACAGCCGGGGTCAGCAGCGTGCACGTAGCCTGACAGCCGGGATCAACAGCGTGCACGTAGCCTGACAGCCGGGATCAACAGCGTGCACGTAGCCTGACAGCTGGGGTCAGCAGCGTGCACGTAGCCTGACAGCCGGGGTCAGCAGCGTGCACGTAGCCTGACAGCCGGGGTCAGCAGCGTGCACGTAGCCTGACAGCCGGGATCAACAGCGTGCACGTAGCCTGACAGCTGGGGTCAGCAGCGTGCACGTAGCCTGACAGCCGGGATCAACAGCGTGCACGTAGCCTGACAGCTGGGGTCAGCAACATGCACGTAGCCTGACAGCTGGGATCAGCAGCGTGCACGTAGCCTGACAGCTGGGGTCAGCAGCGTGCACGTAGCCTGACAGCTGGGGTCAGCAACATGCACGTAGCCTGACAGCTGGGGTCAGCAACATGCACGTAGCCTGACAGCTGGGGTCAGCAACATGCACGTAGCCTGACAGCTAGGGTCAGCAACATGCACGTAGCCTGACAGCTGGGGTCAGCAATATGCACGTAGCCTGACAGCTGGGGTCAGCAACATGCACGTAGCCTGACAGCTGGGGTCAGCAACATGCACGTAGCCTGACAGCTGGGGTCAGCAACATGCACGTAGCCTGACAGCTGGGGTCAGCAACATGCACGTAGCCTGACAGCTGGGGTCAGCAACATGCACGTAGCCTGACAGCTGGGGTCAGCAGCGTGCACGGAGCCTGACAGCTGGGGTCAGCAGCGTGCACGTAGCCTGACAGCTGGGGTCAGCAGCGTGCACGGAGCCTGACAGCTGGGGTCAGCAGCGTGCACGGAGCCTGACAGCCGGGGTCAAAAGCGTGCACGGAGCCTGACAGCCGGGATCAACAGCGTGCACGGAGCCTGACAGCCGGGGTCAGCAGCGTGCACGGAGCCTGACAGCCGGGATCAACAGCGTGCACGGAGCCTGATCATTAATCAAATGTGTTACCCATTGACTATCCGACCATTACTTAACGAAGCACATATTACCTAAATTCAATTACTCGCCACATGCATAATGTGAACCTCTGCCAATTAATCAATTTTGTGAGCATTAGCTCATAAATTACCAGTGAACGTGAAGCTATAAATTAGCAGCTACACGTGTAATTAACCAATCATTCACATACCCTCAGATCATTTATATTCACGTACCTGCTTTATGTATATCATGTATATTATGTATATTCAGCTTACTAGCTCTTGGTATATACCAGCTAAGTGAACGTATGTGGATTATCTATCGCTATGCTGGAAATAGATATGTAGTTTTAAGCTTATAATTAGTTACGTGGGCATTGAAAATTCAACAAATCGATGACCTTATGAGGAATTTGGCTCTTAAGTCCGGCATTTGGAGACTTAATTTGGACAATGGTAGTAATATGTTTGCTTAGTAATTATCAACAACAAAACCAACATTATGTGCTGTTTGGAATGGTTATCTTGGTTATCTTGAGATGATTTCAGGGCTTTAGTGTCCCCGCGGCCCGGTCCTCGACCAGGCCTCCACCCCCAGGAAGCAGCCCGTGACAGCTGATTAACACCCAGGTACCTATTTTACTGCTAGGTAACAGGGGCATAGGGTGAAAGAAACTCTGCCCATGGTTTCTCGCCGGCGCCTGGGATCGAACCCAGGACCACAGGATCACAAGACCAGCGTGCTGTCCACTCGGCCGTTTGGAATGGTTAGTTTGCATGGTGAAACACTACACCAAGACATCAGACGATAAGGATGAGTTCGTGCACTCTAAACTGTTCATGTTTCCCCGTGTTTGACAGCCGTAGCCTGACCACCTGTGAAGTGCTTTCACTTTGATGAGTTACTGCACTCATACCACCTCCTCCAACACTGGCCCCACTGCTACACCCAGCTGGACCTGCTAACACTCCTCCAACACTGGCACCACTGCTACACCCAGCTGGACCTGCTAACACTCCTCCAACACTGGGACCACTGCTACACCCAGCTGGACCTGCTAACACTCCACCAACATTGGCACCACTGCTACACCCAGTTGGACCTGCTAACACTCCTCCAACACTGGCCCCACTGCTACACCCAGCTGGACCTGCTAACACTCCTCCAACACTGGCATCACTGCTACACCCAGCTGGACCTGCTAACACTCCTCCAACACTGGCCCCACTGCTACACCCAGCTGGACCTGCTAACACTCCTCCAACACTGGCCCCACTGCTACACCCAGCTGGACCTGCTAACACTCCACCAACACTGGCCCCACTGCTACACCCGGCTGGACCTGCTAACACTCCACCAACACTGGCCCCACTGCTACACCCAGCTGGACCTGCTAACACTCCACCAACACTGGCACCACTGCTACACCCAGCTGGACCTGCTAACACTCCACCAACACTGGCCCCACTGCTACACCCAGCTGGACCTGCTAACACTCCACCAACACTGGCCCCACTGCTACACCCGGCTGGACCTGCTAACACTCCACCAACACTGCTACACCCAGCTGGACCTGCTAACACTCCACCAACACTGGCAACACTGCTACACCCAGCTGGACCTGCTAACACTCCACCAACACTGGCAACACTGCTACACCCAGCTGGACCTGCTAACACTCCACCAACACTGCTACACCCAGCTGGACCTGCTAACACTCCACCAACACTGGCACCACTGCTACACCCAGCTGGACCTGCTAACACTCCACCAACACTGGCACCACTGCTACACCCAGCTGGACCTGCTAACACTCCACCAACACTGGCATCACTGCTACACCCAGCTGAACCTGCTAACACTCCTCCAACACTGGCACCACTGCTACACCCAGCTGGACCTGCTAACACTCCACCAACACTGGCCCCACTGCTACACCCAGCTGGACCTGCTAACACTCCACCAACACTGCTACACCCAGCTGGACCTGCTAACACTCCTCCAACACTGGCATCACCCAACAGTGATCGCGCAATTACAAGTTAAAGGCACAATTACAGTTGGTGGAAATGCCAGTAGAGGTTCAGAGGAGGGAGAAGGTGGGTGAGCAGGGTTCCGCCATCGGCAGGAATAATATTATTAGGAACAAGAAAAGTGATGTGAAAGCTGTAGCAGTTACGAGTGCACATCCGCTTCACTGAGGACACATGCTGCGTGGCGGGAATTATTCAAGAGGGCAGTAACACCCTCAAAGACAAAACATATGACCACAAGCACAGCCAATAAAGGGAGGAGTATTTTAATTGTTGGCGACTCTTTTAGTATTTTGCAACAACATGCTGCTGTGCTTCACAGGGGCTGGGCTGGTCTCACGTATGTTGTTCTTGTTGTTGTGCAGCCCGTCCTCCAAACAAAGACCCAAAAGTGATTCCATGCACCCGCCAACCCCCCCGCTGTTTATGAATGAAAAACGGTTTACACACGACTCAACTGTTGACGTTCGAACACTTCCGGAACAAGTGCTTCACTGACGAATTTTGTTCGAACCACAACGCTGTAAATGCTTCACCCACGTACTACAAATACAGATAATCGCCTACAGAACCTAAACACCTAACCTAAACAATGCCTAAATATGCACAATATGCTAATAAAAATTAATATTAATTTATATTTCATAAAAATCCTGTTTTGAATGAACAGAATGTTAAAATTGATGAATGAGTCTTTGGGGTCGACCGCTGGATGGAATGGACTTGGTCCGAGGACGGGTTGCGTTGAGAGTCCCAGGGGCTGGGCTGGTCTCACGTACGTTACGGTGTTTACTTCTCAGCCTTTCTCCATCCAGTTCTTTGGCACATACTCATATATAACTCTGCAGTAAAGTGGTCTACATTCTCGACTAACAATCCCGGGTTCGATCCTCGGGCAGGACAAAAATGATAAATATATATTGCTTTCATCTGATGCCTCTCTCTTCACCTAGCACTAAATAGGTACCCTGGAGTTAGGCAACTGTTGTGGGCTGCATCCTGGGGAATAGGACTAGGAGACGGAGGGGGGAGGGAGGCCCTCGACACTCAGTACAAATTTCCTGACCACCAAAAACGGGAATTATCGTTATAACTGGTGCTTGAGCTCAGCCTTGTGGGACTCCACTAATGACAATCATCACTTTATCATTTCTCAAGTCTGTTAAGACACTCTTAGTACATTATAGAACTTCTCCTGTTAACCTATGTCTGTTTAACTTCATCCATCTATCTCCTTCCCCCCCCCCCGGCCTCTCTCTGTAACAACAAACACCCTAACAACACCCCCCCCCCACCCACTACCTATCTCTGCATTCACTGTATAAACATTTCCACTCTAACTGTGATCCCAGGCAATTAACTTTCCTATTAAGTTACAAGAGATTACATTATCTGAGAGAGAGTCATCCCCCTTTCCCCAGATAGCCTCTTGGCAAGGAGGAGGAGGAGGAGTGGCAGGAGGGAGGGAGAGAGGGAAGGAGAGAAGGTCCTCCATCCTCCCGAGGGATGGAGTGAGGGTCAGAGCTTCACGCCCTGCGGGACGCCCATGATCCCAGATTACAGCACTGTGGGGGACGCGGCGGCCGCCGGCACCACCATCTTCCTCCTGCCGCGTTTATTTACAGACGGAAAACGGGGAAGCGAGAGGTGTTCTACCACTGTTTATGGGGGTTTGTTGGAGTGGGCAGGTGGGGGGGGGGGGGGGGTTGAGTACAGCAGGGGAGGTTCTGATCTGTTTAATGCTGCTAGGTCGTGGCTAGGTCGTGGCTAGGTCGTGGCTAGGGCATGGCTAGGTCGTGGCTAGGGGATGGCTAGGTCGTGGCTAGGGGATGGCTAGGTCGTGGCTAGGGGATGGGTCGGTGGCGGAGCGTTGAGACGATGATCCATGGGACACCTTAAGATGGAAGGTAGACGATAGTGGTGCTACTGGTCATATTACTCTTGTGGTTGACGGGTGGTGGTATAGCAGCACCGGGAGTGGTGGTGGTATAGCAGCACCGGGAGTGGTGGTAGTGGTGGTATAGCAGCACCGGGAGTGGTGGTGGTATAGCAGCACCGGGAGTGGTGGTGGTGGTGGTGGTATAGCAGCACCGGGAGTGGTGGTGGTATAGCAGCACCGGGAGTGGTGGTGGTGGTGGATAACTCGAGCATGCAGCATGGGCCTCAACCCCCCCCCCCCCAACCCATGCTGCATGGTTGAGTTATCCACCTCCACCACCACCACCACCACTCTCGGTGCTGCTATACAACCACCCATCAACCACAAGAGTTGATGGGTGATGGTAGTAGACTACCATGTGATGGTAGTAGACTACCATGTGATGGTAGTAGACTACCATGTGATGGTAGTAGACTACCATGTGATGGTAGTAGACTACCATGTGATGGTAGTAGACTACCATGTGATGGTAGTAGACTACCATGTGATGGTAGTAGACTACCATGTGATGGTAGTAGACTACCATGTGATGGTAGTAGACTACCATGTGATGGTAGTAGACTACCATGTGATGGTAGTAGCGGCAGTACTAGTGACCTCAATTGTGTAAGTTTAGATTCAGGAAAGGCCTGGGTGAATACTGGTTTGGAAACATGGTTATTGAGTAATGGACCTAACTGTCGGGTAACATAATAGCCGTGGGATTACTGGAGTGTTTCAAGCGCAGGTTAAACATATATATGTAATGAGCGTATATGAATATTAATACGAACTAGCTTACAGGTGCCTAAAAAGCCTTGAAGCAGTGTTCTTAATTTTCAACTTCGTATTTTTATCAGGAGAAGGAATAGGTTGAAGAGAGAATTGGCAGCGTTTCACTCTTATATTTACAGTAGGGAGAGTAGAGAGAGCGCCTTCTGTAGCTCTCTCCTCGCCTGTGGCCAGATTCACGAAGCAGTTACTCAAGCACTTACGAACCTGTACATTTTTTCTCAATCTTTGGTGACTTTGTTTACAATTATTAAACAGTTAATGAGCTCGGATGCACCAGGAGGCTGTTTATAACAATAACAACAGTTGATTGTGAAGTTTTCATGCTTGTAAACTGCTTAATAAATGTAACCAAAGCCGTCAAAGATTGAGGAAAGATGTAAACTTTCGTAAGTACTTACGTAACTGCTTCGTGAATCTGGCCCCCTGGTTACGCTTCCACGACATAGAACACACGGTTGTCTGGGGTTTCCAAGACACTCTTGGCTCTCACACCCCCGACGTCCACAGGCTAGCAGGTTCCTATCTTGAGGTTATCTTGAGATGATTTCGTTTTTTTTTAGTGTCCCCGCGGCCCGGTCCTCGACCAGGCCTCCACCCCCAGGAAGCAGCCCATGACAGCTGACTAACACCCAGGTACCTATTTTACTGCATAGGGTGAAAGAAACTCTGCCCATTGTTTCTCGCCGGCGCCCGGGATCGAACCCAGGACCACAGGATCACAAGTCCAGCGTGCTGTCCGCTCGGCCGACCGGCATGTGTACTCCTGGATGTAGAGTACACACACTATGCTAATGGAGCCCAAGTGCACAGCCCAACCACCACACCTGACACCACAGCCCAACCACCACACCTGACACCACAGCCCAACCACCACACCTGACACCACAGCCCAACCACCACACCTGACACCACAGCCCAACCACCACACCTGACACCACAGCCCAACCACCACACCTGACACCACAGCCCAACCACCACACCTGACACCACAGCCCAACCACCACACCTGACACCACAGTCCAACTACTACACCTGACACCACTAGTCTCATTAATTCATAAAATCCTTCAACTGGACAGTCGTATTTCTCCACCTTCTGATGTAGACGGTTTGACACCTGTTCAAGAAAGGGGAAGGCAGAGAAAGAGGGACGGATGGAGAGAAAGGAAGAGGGAGGGAGGGGAAGACGTGAGGGAGAATAAAGGGAGGGAGTAGAGAGGAAGGGAGGGAAGAGGAGGGGGTGGAATGGAGAGAGGCGCAGGAGAGGAGAGAAGGGATGGAAGGAGAGGGAGGGGTAGGACAGGAAAGGAATGAGGGAAAGAGAGGAATGGAGGGAAAGAGGGAAAAAGAGGAATGGAGGGAGAGAGAAGAAAAACAGAGGACGGAGCCCTGACTCTAGCCCCAACACAGTAACTCGTCAGAGATCTCTCTCCCTACCTGCTACACAAGTTTATGATGCTACTTAATGAGCTAGTTACGCTGTCACATCTCTTACGCCTAGCAAGTGTTCTTCAGGGAAGACTGACCAGTCACTGTTAACTGTTCGTCCCTGTTGACCCAACGGTAACTGGGTAAGGCTTAAGATGATCTATGGGGAAGGGACAGAGAGTTCAAAGCCAGCTGTAACAGGATGAGAACACGTCTTCTCCTGTAGCCACCTGTGAAGAAAATTGGTTTCCTGACACATCCTCTTCCTGAATTTCATCTCCCCATCCCTCTACCTCCCCCATCCTTTCCATTCCCTATGGACACCAAAGCTAAAGCTAAAGACATCCCTCCGGCTCATGTATGTCCCTCAGCCTCCACCGCGCCTCCTCTGGTCCTACAGTTTCTCATCTTAATCACTGTCTACTATGACAATTCCTCTCAATATCTCCCACGTTGTTATCATATCTCACCTCTTTCTGCCTTCCTCAAACACTATGAGTTATCTTGATCACTCTACTTGTTGTCTACCTGTTCCGGGATTCCGGGAATCAATGCCCCAGTGGACATTGGCGCTGCTCGCAGTCTGACGTATGTTACAGCCTGGTTGATCATGTACCCTTTGGAGGTGTTTATCAAGTTCTTGAACACTGAGAGAGGTCGGCAAGTTATGCCTGTCTAGTTTCCCTCAGTTAATGGACCAGTATTGTTGTATATTTCTGAACTTTAAGTTTTATGTTGTGCTTTTTAAGCTGAGGACTGCAGGCTCGCGCTGCATATTAAAGTGCTGGTTTTACATAGGTTGAATATAATATTCTGATGGGGGTTGTATTATCTAGGGTTCTGAAAGCTACTCAGACATTGCCAACTTCACATTAGGTTAGGTGTTTAGGTTCTGTTGGCGATTATTTGTATTTGTAGTACGTGGGTGAAGCATTTATAGCGTTGTGGTTCGAACAATGTTCGTTAAAGAAGTACTTGTTCCGGAAGTGTTCGAACGTCAACAGTTGAGAGTCGTGTGGCAGCCCGTCCTCCAAACAAAGACCCAAAAGTGATTTCATCCACCCGCCAACCCCCCCAGGGTATTTATGAATGAAAAACGGTTTGCACACGACTCACAACTGATCACGTTCGAACACTTCCGGAACAAGTGCTTCACTGACGAATTTTGTTCGAACCACAACGGTATAAATGCTTCACCCACGTACTACAAACACAAATAATCGCCAACAGAACCTAAACACCTAACCTAACCTAACCTAACCTAACCTAACCTAACCTAACCTATGCCTATATATGCACAATATGCCAATATATTATAATATTAATTTATACTTGAGAAAATTCCCGTTTTGAATGAACAGCATGTTAAAATTTATGAATGCGTCTGTGGGGTCGACCGCTGGATGTAATGGACTTGAGTCGAGGACGGGTTGCGTGTATAAACCGTTTTTCATTCATAAACAGCGGGTGCATGGACTGGACTTTGGGTCTTTGTTTAGAGGACGGGCTCAGCAGATGTGTGTGAGCTTTAATGGTAAGGTCTAAAGTCCCTGTCAGCTGCAGCCTTCAGGTCCACAACCTACACAACCAACATTGCTCAAGCACCAAAAAGTACCAAGAAATCTTAAGCTTTTTAATCTTTCCTTTGTGTACAAGCTTAAGTTGTTTATAAGGTATAGTTCCCACCCAGCATGCATATGTAGTCAAAACAATGCTAATCGACTCTGAAATGGGTCTGTACCTGGAATAGCTTAGCTTAACAACCGTTCTTCTGCTACTCAAACGTTTGAACTCCTCTTAATTGTTTGACTGTTTTTCATCCTGTAGGTATTCCTTGAACCAATTCAGTACTAAACTAGTTATACTCGCCTCATTTTTTGTTTATCTTGGTAATCTCTGAACAAACGTCAAAAGGGTTTTTGAATAAATATATACTTACACAGGGCGGTGGAGGAAAAATTAAACGTTTCGGAAACCTCCACGCACGCGGTCTGATGGAGACGACGGAAGCCTCGCTTCTTGCAGGTCGGCGTTCGATCACCGATGGTCCATGTAGGTACCAATCCTTGCTTCCCTCTTATCCCAGCTCCTAGTCCTCACACCCCAGGACCTTGTCCTCACACCCCAGGACCTTGTCCTCATACCCCAGGACCTTGTCCTCACACCCCAGGACCTTGTCCTCACACCCCAGGACCTTGTCCTCACACCCCAGGACCTTGTCCTCATACCCCAGGACCTTGTCCTCATACCCCAGCTCCTTGTCCTCATACCCCAGGACCTTGTCCTCATACCCCAGCTCCTTGTCCTCATACCCCAGGACCTTGTCCTCATACCCCAGCTCCTTGTCCTCATACCCCAGCTCCTTGTCCTCATACCCCAGCTCCTTGTCCTCATACCCCAGCTCCTTGTCCTCATACCCCAGCTCCTTGTCCTCATACCCCAGCTCCTTGTCCTCATACCCCAGCTCCTTGTCCTCATACCCCAGCTCCTTGTCCTCATACCCCAGCTCCTTGTCCTCATATACCTTCCAAGTGCTACACAGTCATGCCGGCTTAGCGTTCTCTCCTCATAATTACCTTACCTAGAGGCGAGAGCTTGGTAAGCGAGTCTGGCTATATTAGGTGACCCATTACTAGCCTACACCCCCGACTGGTCCTCCTCGCTACCCATTACTTCCTCCCTACCATTAACTTAAGAGTAACACTGTTACATCACCGAGCGCTGGACATCTTACTTATTGCATGCTATCGTACATCACAAGTCGAGATATCGTCCAGGACCAACACTAACGTATTGTGCACGCGTAGTTATCGTTCGCCAGAGGTTTGCTTGTTGATATCGAAAGGTCAAGTTATCGTACTCAAATTATGAAGTTGTCGTACACGAGAGGTCAAGTTTGTCGTACTTGAAAGTTCTACTTTCAAGTAAGTCTTACTCATGATGAATGGCCATAGTGGGGGGTGTTATTCTTATCTTGAGGTTATCTTGAGATGATTTCGGGGCTTAGTGTTCCCGCGGCCCGGTCCTCGACCAGGCCTCCACCCCCAGGAAGCAGCCCGTGACAGCTGACTAACTCCCAGGTACCTATTTACTGTTAGGTAACAAAAGCATCAGGGTGAAAGAAACTCTGCCCATTCTTTCTCGCCGGCGCCCGGGATCGAACCCGGGACCACAGGATCACGCGTCCAATGTTCTGTCCACTTATTTCATGTATAATCTAATAGATTATACATGAAATAACAACTTTTTGTATTTCGATGCTAGGTAACCATCCCTGAAGGAAGGGAACTATCAGGGGGAAAGCGCCAAGCCATTGCCACTATATAGCACTGGGAAAGGGGATAAGGATTTGGGATGGGACGGGGGGAAGGAATGGTGCCCAACCACTTGTGGACGGTCGGGGATTGAACGCCGACCTGTATGAAGCGAGACCGCCGCTCTACCGTCCAGCCCAAGTGGTTGGTAACCATCACTGAATGACCTTGCACAAGAACTTGACATTGTCGCAATCGCGATGCATTCAATCCTCATCGCAATCGCGAAGAGGATTTGTATTCAAGTATTCGAAACGTTTATTGAATTCCAAATGGTTTTTGTATTCGAAAAATTTTCTTAAAGAGTAAACTAAATGATGATAATTGACGTAAACTTCTAAGTATACCGTATGTCTTACTACAGTACACACAAGAGAATTGCAGTGGTTTCCGTTCTCGACTCGTAATCGGGGGATCCCGGGTTCGATCCCCAAGGCGGGAGAGAAATGGTTGGGTACGTTTCATTTCACCTGATGCCTGTGTTCACCCAGCAGCAAAAAAACACACGCCCCCGGGAGTTACACAACTGTTGTGGGTGGCATTCTGGCGACACCTGCAACCCTAAGGTCGGGGTCTAATGTCTCCGACAACGGAATTTAAATTTACTTTTAATACGAGCATAGGAATAAAGGCCTATTGTCCCATACGAGGCAGCTCCTACTGGACCATACGAGGCAGCTCCTACTGGCCCATACGAGGCAGCTCCTACTGGCCCATACGAGGCAGCTCCTACTGGCCCATACGAGGCAGCTCCTACTGGACCATACGAGGCAGCTCCTACTGGCCCATACGAGGCAGCTCCTACTGGACCATACGAGGCAGCTCCTACTGGCCCATACGAGGCAGCTCCTACTGGCCCATACGAGGCAGCTCCTACTGGCCCATACGAGGCAGCTCCTACTGGCCCATACGAGGCAGCTCCTACTGGACCATACGAGGCAGCTCCTACTGGCCCATACGAGGCAGCTCCTACTGGCCCATACGAGGCAGCTCCTACTGGCCCATACGAGGCAGCTCCTACTGGCCCATACGAGGCAGCTCCTACTGGACCATACGAGGCAGCTCCTACTGGCCCATACGAGGCAGCTCCTACTGGACCATACGAGGCAGCTCCTACTGGCCCATACGAGGCAGCTCCTACTGGTCCATACGAGGCAGCTCCTACTGGACCATACGAGGCAGCTCCTACTGGACCATACGAGGCAGCTCCTACTGGACCGGGCCGCGGAGACGCTAAACCCCCGAAGTCATCTCAAGATAACACTCAAGAAGATAACGGTGTTGTAACTTTGTCTTCAATTTACAAAGTAAATTGCATTTAGGCAACATATTGTCGCATGTCATCATTTGACTATTGTACAGTTTGAAAATTATTCAGCAAACAATTGTGCGTTTCTTAAACAAGTTATCGCACAACATTCTGTTGAATTTGTACATATTATCGCACATCACACGAGGCTAAAATTGATTCAACAAATTAGCGATCACTGTGTTGCCCGACACGTTACCGCACGGAACACAACTGAACGAACACAACTGAACGAACACCACTGAACGAACACCACTGAACGAACACAACTGAACGAACACAACTGAACGAACACCACTGAACGAACACAACGGAGAAACAAAAGGTTTAGCGTATCATGTTAATGAAGAAAGTTATCGTGCATCAGACTACAGAGATGCGTCATAAATCATGTTTTATGAGCTAAGAGCTGGATGCCCGAGGGCACGTGTTCCTCCACAGTGGTGGTGCCCGAGGGCACGTGTTCCTCCACAGTGGTGGTGCCCGAGGGCACGTGTTCCTCCACAGTGGTGGTGCCGAGGGCACGTGTTCCTCCACAGTGGTGGTGCCCGAGGGCACGTGTTCCTCCACAGTAGTGGTGCCCGAGGGCACGTGTTCCTCCACAGTAGTGGTGCCCGAGGGCACGTGTTCCTCCACAGTGGTGGTGCCCGAGGGCACGTGTTCCTCCACAGTGGTGGTGCCCGAGGGCACGTGTTCCTCCACAGTGGTCCACTACCGCTCACAGGATGGGTATGGGGTGCACAATAAACCAAATCAAGATCAATCTTGATAAAACAAAAATACTCTACAACAGAACTGTATCATGAAGATTAAGACAGTGTTGCTTCTGTCAGACCCGGGAGACTGTACCTTCCCGCGATGATGAGCCCCGGACCCCCGCCACCTTCCTGCCCCGCCGTCCCCGACTGTCCTAGCGTTTGGGCACCATTCCTTCCCCCCTTCCCATCCCATATCCTTATCTTGATCCCTTCCCAGTGCTATATAGTCGTAATGGCCTGGTGCTTTACCCTGATAGTTCCCTCCCTCCCCTCTACTCTTCACTGGTTCTATTCTGCATTTCCTTCCGTATCTTTCGCTCCAGTTGTTATTCTACTGTGCAAATTTAGTACCTGGTCCTCCAGTATCTCATGTATGAGAACTCTCTCGTCTCTTTTTCCAGAGAGTACATTATGAGAGCTTTGAGACAATCTCAATAATTTAGATGTTTTTATCGTGTCTAAGGGTGCCGTATATGTTCCATGTATTCCTTCTATTTAAATAATTTCTCCTGCTCTGAGAAAGAACGTGAGTACTGAGCAATACTCAAGACGGGACAGCACCAGTGATTTAAAGAGTATTACCATTGCTGTGGGGTCTCTGGATGTGAACGTTCTCATAATCCATCCACTCATTTTCCTGGCCGCCGCTATATTTACTCGGTTATGTTCACTAAATGTCAGGTCGTCAGACATCATAATTGCTACATCTTTTACATGTTGTTTTCCTCTTATGGTTAGGTCTGACTGGTTTTGTACTCAGTATTTCGTTTAAGTTCCTCATTTCCACCATACGTCAGTGCCTGGAGCTTATCGCTGTTAAACTTCATGTTATTTTTCTTTGCCCAATCGAAGATTTTATTGATATCGGCTTGTAATTTTTCAATGTATTATACAAAAGTAATTTTCATGTTGATTTTTGCACCATCTGCAATGGATTTAAAAAACCGTGACTTGTATTTTTGTCTATTTCTGATATGAAAATGAGACAAAGCTGTGGTGCCAGGACTGTGCCCTGAGGTACAGAACTTTTCACTGTGCTCGGACTTTATTTGTTTTGACTGACTGTTACTCTTTGCATTCTGTTCATCAGAAAATTTACAATCTAACGCACAACTTTACTCGTTATTCCCTCTGATCTCATTTTATGGACAATCACTCCCTCGTCAGACCTTTGCAAAGTCTGTGTATACAACATCTGCATTTTATTTTTCTTCTAAGTGTCCGTACTTTTGTTATAGTGGGTTGAGTAACTGTGATTTTCCCCGCTCCCAACCCAAGGTTGACCTCACCTGTGACGTTCCCACTTCTGTCCTCCATAAAACTGGAGATTTACGGGCTCACCATAGCCCGTGCTACATGGACACTTCGTTCTGAGTAGCTAAATCGGAAACAACAAAACTGGAGATTTGTTTCCTAATCCCTTTCTACCTGTTCTTTACTTCTTGTTGGTTCTAGGGATCAATGTCCCCGCGGCCCGGTCTCTGTCCAGGCCTCTTGATTGGTGGGGCCTGGTCAACCAGGCTGTTAGACGCAGCTGCTGGCACCCTGACTATGATCATCAGGTGTCCGTTGGAGGCATTTATCATGTTTTCTTTTGAACGCCGTGAGAAGTCTGCTAGTTATACCCCTTATGTGTCGAGTGTTAGAAGGTCTTGGGTCCCTTGGTGTTGATAACATTGTATCAAGTTGGTGTTCATAACATTGTATCAACTTGGTGTTGATAACATTGTATCAACTTGGTGTTGATAACATTGAATAGGCACTTCTGTGCCTATTCTTGCCCAGGAACTGAACACGATCCCTTGGTGATGAGAAGTCTCGACATGTATACACAAGTTCCTTAATACGTGTATATATTTATGTAAGGCGTCAACTCGGCATAGTCATGTGGACACGGACAGAGAGGACATGATGACACCTTACTCAAGGAAGAGACAACGACGGTCTTAGATAAAGTAGGACGCGAGGACATGAACTGAAACTAGAGACGCAAAGTAAACTGAAATTCAAAAAAGTTTATTGAGATATACACACACACACACACACACACACACACACACACACACACACACACACACACACACACACACACACACACACACACAAAGGATGAGGAATAGCTCAAGCTATTCTCACCCTCGTTCAGTACAACGTGTTCATATTATATATAAAAAGACACACACATCACAAACAAACGATAAGCATATTACCGACCATTCTGAGTGATACACCTACACATTCCTCGAGACGCAAATGATTCGAAGAAAGCTAAGCAAATACTCTGACCCTGTACACTGACCAACAAGTGGAATGAACTGAAAGAAGAAGTTGTGAAAGCCACCTCCATCCACAACTTTAAGACCAGATTCAACAGAGAATATGAATTTATTTTATTTTTATTTATTTATATATATACAAGACTTCCTATACTCTTGTACAGCCACTAGCACGCATAGCGTTTCGCCCGCCAAACACACACCGAAACTACGACGTTGGTATAACGTTCGAACAAGTTTTAACACCTCCTAACCAGTTATAACAACCAATATAGCAAGTTGTAACAACGTTCTAATACGTCATAAACACGGTAAGCCAAGATGTAACAACTTTATTACAAGTTGTAACAAGCGGAAAATAGAGACAGTTTCGGTTTGTGTTTCCAGGGCGGGCAGGTCCTTAATCCAAAATTTCCCCTGAATACGACCTGCCCAATCGTTTAACAACCAGGTACTCATTCATTGCTGGGTGAACAGGGGCTACAGTTAAGGATTGACGCCCAGTAAATTCTCCCCGGCCAAGATACGAACAGCGGCCAAAGCGCTCGCGAAACGCCAGACGAATGTGCTACCACTTCGCCAATTTGTTCGTAAAAAATAGTTAAATCGCAACGCAAGAGGTACAGCAAGTACAGTACAGTACAGTACAGTACAGTACAGTACAGTATAGTACAGCAAGTACAGTACAGTACAGTACAGTACAGTACAGTACAGTACAGTATAGTACAGCAAGTACAGTACAGTACAGTACAGTACAGTATAGTACAGCAAGTACAGTACAGTACAGTACAGTACAGTACAGTACAGTACAGTATAGTACAGTACAGTACAGTACAGTACAGTACAGTACAGTATAGTACAGTACAGTATAGTACAGTACAGTACAGTACAGTACAGTACAGTATAGTACAGCAAGTACAGTACAGTACAGTACAGTACAGTATAGTACAGTACAGTATAGTACAATACAGTACAGTACAGTACAGTACTGTACAGTACAGTACAGTACAGTACAGTACAGTACA
>NC_059599.1:3731301-3771686 GCF_020424385.1 Procambarus clarkii
CGTTCTGGCTACTAGGTACGACATATATATATACAGTGACTACAATCTCGTCCTGAAAAGCGTGTACAATACACGTTTTTTTTTCTTTTACAGAATTTTACATGGTTGATGATATTGTGTCTAAGACTGGTCACCCCCGCCAGTGCCGGCCACACCTGCTACACACACCTGTCTCTCTCTCCCTACTCGTCCTTCCCCTAATACACGTTTGCTCACTATCCAACAGGGAGAAGGGAGTAATCTGTTACCAGCCTCAGAGTCCGTCCCTTGCTGCCACACACACACACACTCACACACTCACTCACTCACTCACACTCACACACACACACACACACACACACACACACACACACACACACACACACACACACACACACACTCTCTCACACACACACTCTCTCACACTCACACTCTCACTCACTCACACTCTCACTCACTCACTCACTCACTCACTCACTCACTCACTCACTCACTCACTCACTCACTCACTCACACTCACACTCACACTCTCCACACCTTGAGATTACCTCGAGCTGGTTGTGAGGGCCCAGTGGCCCCCGCCGCCCGGGCTCCGACCAGGCCTCCTGGTTGGTGGTCTGGTCAACCAGGCTGTTGGACACGGTTACACGCAGTCTGACGTGATCAGGTACTCTTCGGAGGTGTTTATCAAGACTCCTTGTGGATGCCGAGACACATCGGCTAGTTATACCCACTTGAGAGGTGTTGTTGAGTAGTCTTGGGTCGTTAATGTTTATAGAATTGTCTCTTAGGGTGCATAATGCTCCTCTTTGCATGCATGCAGAGAGCACGCATAATTTGCGTGCACTACTCTGCCCAGCCAACTGGTCTCTTAAGGAGGTACTTTCCTGTAATATTTAGAACCAGTCTCTAATATATTCCAGGTGTAAATTATGATGTCTCTCGTATGAGCTCCAGTGTTGTCTGAGGGATTTTAAGCGGTCCCAACAATTTAGATATTCTAATGAACAGATTTGGATAGTCAAAATTATCTGTAGGATTGACACTGGTGATGGCTCAAAAGGGCCACCACTTACGGGCTATTCATGCCCGTGCCACCTTTTGGGTGGCTTAATCTTCATCAATCAATCAATCTGTAGGAAGTATAACGATTGTAACCTAGTGAGTTTATCCTGTTTCTGCGCGTGATTTGGAAAAGTGTCACAATTTACCGAGGGAGGTGAATTTGGTCTACACAGGACCATTTATATGCACAAATGTTCGTGGCTTACGGGGCTCACCATAGCCCGTGCTACTTGCCCCGCTCCTGTGCCAGGTAAGTTACGGGGCTCACCATAGCCCGTGCTACTTGCCCCGCTCCTGTGCCAGGTAAGTTACGGGGCTCACCATAGCCCGTGCTTCTTGCCCCGCTCCTGTGCCAGGTAAGTTACGGGCTCACCATAGCCCGTGCTACTTGCAACTTGTTCCGAGTAGCTGAATCTATAAACAACAACAACGTGGCTTACTGGACGTTCTGTCCTTCAGCGATTTGTTCAGTGTTTGAATGAAATTTGTCTGTTTTCTGACGAATAAAATATTTTCTTCTAAATAATTAGCTGACGTTGTGTGGATTTGTTGATTGATGCTTTTGACAGCTGTCTCCTCACATTTAAATGATTAACACCAAACTACTTTAAAATGACCCTTCAGCGACCCTCCAAAATACATGATGTTATGCTTGATAACATTAAAGCCTTAGGAGATCAAACTGAAATTTTTAAACATGTCGACAATGACACTTTTTAAATATTTTCCAAATAATAAAAAACACGTGAGAGATCTTGAAATTCATGAAAGACACAGACATTCAAAGCCTTCAAATGTGATTATCGATCATCACCGATTCAATTTCGTGATTAATTAAGACGCAACTGATTAACTGAGCAGCTCAAATTGGAGGACAAAATTTGTCGACTGAAGAGCTGAACTAGAAAGTATTGAACGAGATTGGTGAGTGACTGGAGTAACACAATGACTGGAGTAACACAATGACTGGAGTAACACAGTGACTGGAGTAACACAATGACTGGAGTAATACAATGACTGGAGTAACACAGTGACTAGAGTAACACAATGACTGGAGTAACACAATGACTGGAGTAACACAATGACTGGAGTAACACAATGACTGGAGTAACACAGTGACTAGAGTAACACAATGACTGGAGTAACACAATGACTGGAGTAACACAATGACTGGAGTAACACAGTGACTGGAGTAACACAATGACTGGAGTAACACAGTGACTGGACTAACACAATGACTGGAGTAACACAATGACTGTAGTAACACAATGACTGGACTAACACAATGACTGTAGTAACACAATGACTGGAGTAACACAGTGACTGGAGTAACACAATGACTGGAGTAACACAATGACTGGAGTAACACAGTGACTAGAGTAACACAATGACTGGAGTAACACAATGACTGGAGTAACACAATGACTGGACTAACACAATGACTGGAGTAACACAATGACTGTAGTAACACAATGACTGGACTAACACAATGACTGTAGTAACACAATGACTGGACTAACACAATGACTGGAGTAACACAGTGACTGGAGTAACACAATGACTGGAGTAACACAGTGACTGGACTAACACAAAGACTGGAGTAACACAATGACTGTAGTAACACAATGACTGGACTAACACAATGACTGTAGTAACACAATGACTGGACTAACACAATGACTGGAGTAACACAATGACTGGAGTAACACAATGACTGGAGTAACACAATGACTGGAGTAACACAATGACTGGACTAACACAATGACTGGAGTAACACAATGACTGTAGTAACACAATGACTGGACTAACACAATGACTGTAGTAACACAATGACTGGAGTAACACAGTGACTGGAGTAACACAATGACTGGAGTAACACAATGACTGGAGTAACACAGTGACTAGAGTAACACAATGACTGGAGTAACACAATGACTGGAGTAACACAATGACTGGACTAACACAATGACTGGAGTAACACAATGACTGTAGTAACACAATGACTGGAGTAACACAATGACTGGAGTAACACAATGACTGGAGTAACACAATGACTGGAGTAACACAATGACTGGAGTAACACAATGACTGTAGTAACACAATGACTGGACTAACACAATGACTGTAGTAACACAATGACTGGAGTAACACAATGACTGGAGTAACACAATGACTGGACTAACACAATGACTGGACTAACACAATGACTGGACTAACACAATGACTGGACTAACACAATGACTGGACTAACACAATGACTGGACTAACACAGTGACTGTAGTAAGACAATGACAGGATTAACGCAGAAAATTAAAGAAAATGAGGTTAATAAACTCTAGAAACACCATACCTGAAACTCGTAAGACTGAAAATCTCGCAAAATAACAATGTTTTCATCGACATATTCACGCGAGTCATTGCTTTTCGCGATGAATGTACTCACCTAGTTGTGCTTGCGGGGGTTGAGCTTTAGCTCTTTGGTCCCGCCTCTCAACTGTCAACCAACTGGTCGTGGAAGCATGTGAGTTACGAGGACTTACTGATGAAACTAGCGGTGGAACACAGCTCTCAAGATAACCAAATACAACCCCAATATGAACCGTCTCCTCCTCGGTGCAGCTCCAGAGTTAAAATAACTATTTACTATTTATTTGGTGTTTTATATTATGAATCAAAGCTTCTTATTACAATGTTTCACGTTTACGTTTCTTGTTGCTTATAAGATACTACTTATAAGCTGTTATTGCTACTATATAAGCTGTTATTGTCCAAATATCTTGTTAATAGTTTTAATGTTGTTTAACAAGCTTTCTCAAATGTTACCACTTATTTCAATAAGTGTGTCATATCTACTTATTTCAATATTTACTTATTTACTTATTTCAATATTTCAATCTGTCATAGTTTTGTTAGAAGTAAAACAATAAATACACAGGTAAATAAGCCACAGGACTCCTCCTTTCCTTAAAAAAGTTCATTATTATTGTTACTAACACATTAATTTTACTTCTTGGCCAATACTAGTAATTGCCCAAGATAATTAATACTAGTAATTAATAACATATAATACCCGAAGCTGTACCATTTAAAACGCATCAGAAGATTTATTTGTTATTTAAACAGACTTCTTTAAGAATGCTTTCCAACATTTTGTTTTATCTTTTTCCATAAAAAATTATAAAATATAAATATAAAATTAAATTATAATCTGCGGCTCAAAATTTCCATGGGCACGCGAGATACTTTTCTGGAAGATTATCGCCAATATGGTCAAATGGTCAGGTTATCCCGAGATGATTTCGGGGCTTTAGTGTCCCCGCGGCCCGGTCCTCGACCAGGCCTCCACCCCCAGGAAGCAGCCCGTGACAGCTGACTAACACCCAGGTACCTCTTCACTGCCTTTTTACAGGTCCCACAAAGGTTCGCCACACCCTGGTCTAGACAAACAGTTCAAATTATTAGGCAGGCTAACTACACAACTAATTCTCAGCAAGATATGTAGGCCATAAGTCTGAAACCTAATCCAGCAGGGTGACGCCCCGGCCCTCCAGTGGCTGGTGTAGGGTGACCCCCCCCCCCCGTCCTCCTAAGGTGTCCGAACGTCGAAAAAACGGTCAAGTTCAAGTACGTTTATTGAGGCAATAAAATACATCTCAAAGGGATAGAATAGCTTAGGCTATTTCTATCCCTCTCCTAACCTAGCAGAGGCAGGCAGAAACAGAGAGAATTTTTTTTATTAATATATGAGGTACATCTGCATTAATGCAGCTACCCTTGACTATATGAAGTGGAGTACAGTGTGTCAAAAAAGCTAACTAGGTGATGCTAAAAAATCCTCATCACACAGGATGGTTAGTCATACAGAGGCACGTGATAAGCAGTCTGCACTGGCAGACTCCGGATGCTTTTTGAGGATATCATCAACACAAGATTGAATAAGGCAGCAGTGATAATAAAAGAGGAGCAGACAGACAGAAATGTTGCAGGAGTAGGGATGGGGAGGGGGGGAGATGCCCAATATTGGACTACAATTCGTCATCAAGCGCAAAATACTACACCCCCCAACTACACAGATACTACCACACTCTCCAGTACCACTACCAAAACTGGACGAACCGTTGACACAACAACACACCCTGGGTCAGGGTGGAGAGGAGCGGGAATAATATATAAACCGCCAGATACAACGGTTGAGGAATTCACAGAGCAGATGCACAAAATAGAGAACATCCTTGATAACCTAGCAAACCCAGCTCCAGATATTATCTTCCTTGGAGACTTCAATCTACCAAGTCTAAGATGGAGAATGGCAAACAAAAATATCATAGCAGGGAACCAACCTGGAAATAATCAACCACAGGTCAGAGAACTTTTGAGATTCTGTGACAAATTCTCGCTCAATCAACAGATTACAGAACCAACTAGGAACGAAAACACACTAGACCTGATATTCACAAACAATGATGAACTAATCAGAGACATTACAATCTCAGATACTACATACTCAGACCATAAGCTCATTGAAGTGCAAACTAACATTAATAACGGTAGTAGGTCCAAGAGAACCAACAAGCGAGAAGGGGTATTCAATCAATTCAATTTCAACAATAAGAGGATCGACTGGGAAAAAATAAATGTAGACCTTGCAAACATTCAATGGGAGACGGTCTTAAGCGACAAAACTCCCACACAGGGAATAGCTCAACTGACAGCTGAAGCTTACAAGGTCTGCTTGAAGCACGTGCCTGTGAGGAGGGGCAGAAAGAGGACCACTCTAGAAAGAGAACGCAGACGACTGTACAGGAGAAGGAAAAAATAACGGAAATGCTTAAGCAGACACGACTATCACAAGAAAGGAAAATAAACCTAAACAGGGAGATCGAAGAAATAGAGCAAACGTTGAAGCGATCATACGAGTCTGAGGAAATGGAATTGGAACAGAAAGCTATACAAGAGATAAAGAAAAATCAAAATATTTTTCACATATGCAAAATCAAAATAAAAAAAACCAGTATTGGACCTTTAATTACAACTGAAGGTACGTACACAGAGGACAACAAAGAAATTAGTGAAATTCTAAGAAGCCAGTATGAGGCTATGTTTAGCACACCAATAAACAACATGAAAGTTGATGATCCAGACAGCTTCTTTATGAATGACATTCAAGCTGCAGATAATATAACGGATATTAACACGAACTCGGAAGACTTTGAAAGAGAAATTGACAATATGCCCATGCACTCAGCTCCTGGGCCTGACTCGTGGAATTCAATATTCATAAAGAAATGTAAAGTACCAGTAGCGCGAGCGCTCAGCGTAATATGGAGAAAGAGCCTGGATACAGGGGAGATACCAGCAGCACTTAAATCTGCAGATATAGCTCCTCTGCACAAGGGGGGTAGTAAAGCTTTGGCAAAAAATTATAGACCAGTTGCACTAACATCACACATAATAAAAGTTTTTGAAAGAGTGATTAGGAATCAAATTTCTAGTTTTATGGAAAATAATGAACTTCACAACCCAGGACAACATGGATTTAGAGCGGGAAGATCCTGTCTGTCACAGTTACTCAACCACTATGACAAAATCACAGAAGCCTTAGAAGAAAAAGCAAAATGCAGATGTTGTATACACAGACTTTGCAAAGGCATTCGACAAATGTGACCATGGAGTGATAGCCCATAAAATGAGATCAATAGGAATAACGGGTAAAGTGGGGCGTTGGATTTTCAACTTTCTGTCAAACAGAATGCAGAGAGTGACGGTCAATCAAGTAAGATCAAGCCCAAGTGCAGTGAAAAGCTCTGTACCCCAGGGCACAGTCCTTGCACCGCTGCTATTTCTCATTCTTATCTCGGATATAGACAAAAATACTAGTCACAGCTTCGTGTCATCCTTTGCAGATGATACAAAAATCAGCATGAAAATTTCCTCTGTAGAAGACACTGAAAAACTGCAGGCAGATATTAATAAAGTCTTCGATTGGGCAACTGAAAATAACATGATGTTTAACGGTGACAAGTTCCAGGTACTGAGGTATGGTGGAAACGAGGAAGTTAAACGAAACACAGGGTACAGGACACAATCAGACCTACTCATAGAAGGAAAGCAACATGTAAAAGATCTGGGAATTATGATGTCTGACGACCTGACATTTAGTGAACATAACCGAGCAAATATAGCGGCGGCCAGGAAAATGATAGGATGGATTATGAGAACGTTCAAATCCAGAGACCCCACAGCAATGCTAATACTATTTAAATCACTGGTGCTGTCCCGTCTTGAGTATTGCTCGGTACTCACTTCCCCTTTCAGAGCGGGAGAGATCTCTGAATTAGAGGGAATACAGAGAACATATACGGCACGCATAGACACGATAAAACATCTAAATTATTGGGACCGTCTCAAAGCTCTCAAAATGTACTCTTTGGAAAGGAGACGAGAGAGGTATCAAATAATATATACATGGAAGATACTTGAAGGCCAGGTCCCAAATTTGCACAGTAGAATAACAACATACTGGAACGAAAGATACGGAAGGAAATGCAGAATAGAACCAGTGAGGAGTAGAGGTGCCATAGGCACAATCAGAGAACACTGTCTGAACATCAGAGGTCCACAGCTGTTCAACACCCTCCCAGCAAGCATTAGAAATATTGCTGGAACAAAGGTGGATGTATTCAAGAGGCACTTAGATAAGTTCTTGCAAGAAGTGCCGGACCAACCAGGCTGTAGTGGATATGTGTTGGCCTGCGGGCCGATATACCGATATATTACACATCAACATACTTGTATTATACTTCTAAATGCCGTTATTATACGCCCATATGCTGGTATTATACATTCACATGCTGGTATTATACATTCACATACTGGTATTATACATCCACATGCTGGTATTATACATCCACATGCTGGTATTATACATCCACATGCTGGTATTACACATCCACATGCTGGTATTATACATCCACTTGGATGCTGGTATTATACATCCACTTGGATGCTGGTATTATACATTCACATACTGGTATTATACATCCACATGCTGGTATCATACATCCACATGCTGGTATTATACATTCACATGTTGGCATTACACATCCACATGCTGGTATTACACATCAACATGCTGGTATTACACATCAACATGCTGGTATTACACATCCACATGCTGGTATTACACATCCACATGCTGGTATTATACATCCACATGTTGGTATTATACATTCACATATTGGCATTACACATCCACATGCTGGTATTACACATCAACATGCTGGTATTACACATCCACATGCTGGTATTATACATCCACATGCTGGTATTATACATTCACATGTTGGCATTACACATCCACATGCTGGTATTACACATCAACATGCTGGTATTACACATCCACATGCTGGTATTATACATCCACATGCTGGTATTATACATCCACATGCTGGTATTACACATCCACATGCTGGTATTATACATCCACTTGGATGCTGGTATTATACATCCACTTGGATGCTGGTATTATACATTCACATACTGGTATTATACATCCACATGCTGGTATCATACATCCACATGCTGGTATTACACATCCACATGCTGGTATTACACATCCACATGCTGGTATTACACATCCACATGCTGGTATTATACATCCACATGCTGGTATTACACATCCACATGCTGGTATTACACATCCACATGCTGGTATTATACATCCACATGCTGGTATTATACATCCACATGCTGGTATTATACATCCACATGCTGGTATTACACATCCACATGCTGGTATTATACATCCACATGCTGGTATTACACATCCACATGCTGGTATTACACATCCACATGCTGGTATTATACATCCACATGCTGGTATTACACATCCACATGCTGGTATTACACATCCACATGCTGGTATTACACATCCACATGCTGGTATTACACATCCACATGCTGGTATTATACATCCACATGCTGGTATTACACATCCACATGCTGGTATTACACATCCACATGCTGGTATTACACATCCACATGCTGGTATTACACATCCACATGCTGGTATTACACATCCACATGCTGGTATTATACATCCACATGCTGGTATTATACATCCACATGCTGGTATTACACATCCACATGCTGGTATTACACATCCACATGCTGGTATTATACATCCACATGCTGGTATTATACATCCACATGCTGGCTGTAAATACACACCTGGGATGTTATCATACCAAAAATAACAAGAGGAGACAATTTTCAGCATAAACACGGCTCCGTGGATGTCAAGGCGATTGAGACACACTGGGCACTCTCAAATATAATCTGTCCACCATTCTCGTTAAACATTAATGTAATACTTTAGTCTCTGTTGTGGCCTCGGGGAAAGTGAATTACAATAGTTGAAATGCCATTATCATCATCATTATATGTTTAATGGCTCACGGAGCTCCTTTGATGTTAGATAATGGCCGTGCTCTTGGAATAATACACCTTTAAATTGTCTCTTATCCAAGGAGTAATACGAGAAATGAGCTCCCAACCCCCACCTAATTAGCATACATTGGAGTTGGACAACAGTTCATCATTTGTGAAGTGTGACCACATTCAAGATGGCCGCCAGGAGCAGCAGTTTTGGATTCGTTGCTCAAAATGGCCGCCAATTGTCAAAATAACCCCCGAAGTGGATCGCTCATTCTAAAATTAAGAAAAAAAACTAAGTGGAATGTTTTAAATGTTAAGAACTGAAGCCACCAGAAAGTACCAATATACTGATGGACCACCAGAAAGTACCAATTGTCCTACTCCAAATATATATATATATATATATATATATATATATCGTGATGGACCACCAGAAAGTACCAATATGTCGTGATGGACCACCAGAAAGTACCAATATGTCGTGATGGACCAACAGAAAGTACCAATATGTAGTGATGGACCACCAGAAAGTACCATTATGTCGTGATGGACCACCAGAAAGTACCAATATGTCGTGATGGACCACCAGAAAGTACCAATATGTCGTGATGGACCACCAGAAAGTACCAATATGTCGTGATGGACCACCAGAAAGTACCAATATGTCGTGATGGACCACCAGAAAGTACCAATATGTCGTGATGGACCACCAGAAAGTACCAATATGTCGTGATGGACCACCAGAAAGTACCAATATGTACCACCAGAAAGTATGTATGTCGTGATGGACCACCAGAAAGTACCAGTATGTCGTGATGGACCACCAGAAAGTACCAATATGTCGTGATGGACCACCAGAAAGTACCAATATGTCGTGATGGACCACCAGAAAGTACCAATATGTCGTGATGGACCACCAGAAAGTACCAGTATGTAGTGATGGACCACCAGAAAGTACCAATATGTCGTGATGGACCACCAGAAAGTACCAGTATGTAGTGATGGACCACCAGAAAGTACCAATATGTCGTGATGGACCACCAGAAAGTACCAGTATGTAGTGATGGACCACCAGAAAGTACCAATATGTACCAATGATGGACCACCAGAAAGTACCAATATGTAGTGATGGACCACCAGAAAGTACCAATATGTCGTGATGGACCACCAGAAAGTACCAATATGTAGTGATGGACCACCAGAAAGTACCAATATGTCGTGATGGACCACCAGAAAGTACCAATATGTAGTGATGGACCACCAGAAAGTACCAATATGTCGTGATGGACCACCAGAAAGTACCAATATGTCGTGATGGACCACCAGAAAGTACCAATATGTCGTGATGGACCACCAGAAAGTACCAATATGTCGTGATGGACCACCAGAAAGTACCAATATGTCGTGATGGACCACCAGAAAGTACCAATATGTCGTGATGGACCACCAGAAAGTACCAATATGTCGTGATGGACCACCAGAAAGTACCAATATGTAGTGATGGACCACCAGAAAGTACCAATATGTCGTGATGGACCACCAGAAAGTACCAATATGTAGTGATGGACCACCAGAAAGTACCAATATGTCGTGATGGACCACCAGAAAGTACCAATATGTAGTGATGGACCACCAGAAAGTACCAATATGTAGTGATGGACCACCAGAAAGTACCAATATGTAGTGATGGACCACCAGAAAGTACCAATATGTCGTGATGGACCACCAGAAAGTACCAATATGTAGTGATGGACCACCAGAAAGTACCAATATGTCGTGATGGACCACCAGAAAGTACCAATATGTCGTGATGGACCACCAGAAAGTACCAATATGTCGTGATGGACCACCAGAAAGTACCAATATGTCGTGATGGACCACCAGAAAGTACCAATATGTCGTGATGGACCACCAGAAAGTACCAATATGTCGTGATGGACCACCAGAAAGTACCAATATGTCGTGATGGACCACCAGAAAGTACCAATATGTAGTGATGGACCACCAGAAAGTACCAATATGTCGTGATGGACCACCAGAAAGTACCAATATGTCGTGATGGACCACCAGAAAGTACCAATATGTAGTGATGGACCACCAGAAAGTACCAATATGTCGTGATGGACCACCAGAAAGTACCAATATGTAGTGATGGACCACCAGAAAGTACCAATATGTCGTGATGGACCACCAGAAAGTACCAATATGTCGTGATGGACCACCAGAAAGTACCAATATGTCGTGATGGACCACCAGAAAGTACCAATATGTCGTGATGGACCACCAGAAAGTACCAATATGTCGTGATGGACCACCAGAAAGTACCAATATGTCGTGATGGACCACCAGAAAGTACCAATATGTCGTGATGGACCACCAGAAAGTACCAATATGTCGTGATGGACCACCAGAAAGTACCAATATGTCGTGATGGACCACCAGAAAGTACCAATATGTCGTGATGGACCACCAGAAAGTACCAATATGTCGTGATGGACCACCAGAAAGTACCAATATGTCGTGATGGACCACCAGAAAGTACCAATATGTAGTGATGGACCACCAGAAAGTACCAATATGTCGTGATGGACCACCAGAAAGTACCAATATGTAGTGATGGACCACCAGAAAGTACCAATATGTCGTGATGGACCACCAGAAAGTACCAATATGTCGTGATGGACCACCAGAAAGTACCAATATGTAGTGATGGACCACCAGAAAGTACCAATATGTCGTGATGGACCACCAGAAAGTACCAATATGTCGTGATGGACCACCAGAAAGTACCAATATGTCGTGATGGACCACCAGAAAGTACCAATACTTTTGTATTAATGAATTTAGACAAACCAGAAAACATAATATATATATTAACGTTGATAACAAGACCTAACCTAACCACCCTAGGCCTAATATGGTACATCAATATTCCTATAGGCCTAGTATAGCATATATAAGTTTGGTTTTTAGCTTCATGTTTTTTCCAGACTATAAAAAATATAGTACAAAAAGTGGCTGAATCCGAGAGGCTCCATTACTACAGGGTCCGCGATCTGAAGGTCGAAGTGTTTGGGCAATATCGTTCCTTCACTCCGTCCTTGTATGGTGACATCATATCCCAGCTCCTGGCCCACATATTCCCCGAAAGTGTTAAAATAGTCAAAACAGTTTCCTCATTACCTCGTAATGATTTCGGGGTTCAACGTCCCCGCGGCCCGGTCCCCCCGACCGGGGGATCTAGCAACTCCTGGTTGCGAGTCTGGCCGACCAGGCCTTCCTGGTTGCTAAACCGGTCGACCAGGCCTTCCCGGTTGCTAAACCGGTCGAGCAGATCTTCCCGGTTGCTAGACTGGTCGACCAGGCCTTCCTGGTTGCTAGTCTAGTCGATCAGGCCTTCCCGGTTGCTAGTCTAGTCGATCAGGCCTTCCTGGTTGCTAGACCGGTCGACCAGGCCTTCCCGGTTGCTAGACTGGTCGACCAGGTCTTCCCGGTTGCTAGACTAGTCGACCAAACCTGGTTGCTAGACTAGTCGACCAAACCTTCCTGGTGGCTAGACTGGTCAACCAAACCTTCCTGGTGGCTAGACTGGTCGACCAAACCTTCCTGGTGGCTAGACTAGTCGACCAGACCTCCTGGTGGCCAGACTGGTCGACCAGGACCAGCTAGTAACTCCCAATTTCTCCCACCAGACTGGTCGTAAACGCTCGTGGAATCCCTCCTCCTCCCTCCCTCCCAGCCCAAACTGGCAGTCATTTGAGGTCAAGGTCAATTGATTTAACATAATTGTCCTTGTGCCGCAGTGAGCCGGGGTCAACGGTCGTTCCCCTGTTTCACAGGACTCTAATGATTATTTCCTGGAAAATTACGTTTCTTATGATGTCTCCCAGAGCTCTTTATTTTTTTTCTTAGGATCCAGGGGCCAGATTCACGAAAGGACTTACGCAAGCACTTACGAATGTTTACATCTTTCCTCAATCTTTGACGGCTTTGGTTACATTTATTAAACAGTTTACAAGCATGAAAATTTCCCATTCAACTGTTGTTATTGTTATAAACAGCCTCCTGGTGCTTCGGAGCTCATTAACTGTTCAATAATTGTAAACAAAGCCGCCAAAGATTGAGAAAAGATGTACAGGTTCGTAAGTGCTTTCGTGAATCTGGCCCCAGCATTCCAGGAGGTAATTTGTGGCCTGGAGATTGTGTAGTTTCTTATGTAGAAATAAAAGTGTGTGGTGGCGTTCCTTTGTGGTAAATGTGGCGCATGTGTGTGTGTGTGGCTCTTTTGTTATGCTGTCACTGACAACATCATGATGTTATCTCAACATAATGAGAACATGAATTACTTAGTTATGTTAGTTTAGGTTAGGGTATGATAGGTTGGGTTAGGGTATGATGGGTTGGGTTAGGGTATGATAGGTTGGGTTAGGGTATGATGGGTTGGGTTAGGGTATGATAGATTAGGTTAGGGTATGATAGGTTGGGTTAGGGTATGATGGGTTGGGTTAGGGTATGATGGGTTGGGTTAGGGTATGATGGGTTGGGTTAGGGTATGATGGGTTGGGTTAGGGTATGATAGATTAGGTTAGGTTATCTTGAGATGATTTCGGGGCTTAGCATCCCCGCGGCCCGGTCCTCGACCAGGCCTCCTTTTTGTTACACACCCCCAGGAAGCAGCCCGTAGCAGCTGTCTAACTCCCAGGTACCTATTTACTGCTAGGTAACGGGAGCATCAGGGTGAAAGAAACTTTTTGCCCATTTGTCTCCGCCTTCACCGAGGATCGAACCCGGAACCTCAGGACTACGAATCCGAAGTGCTGTCCACTCAGCTGTCAAGCACAACGTTAGGTTAGGGTGTGATAGGTTAGGTTAGGTCAGTTTGAGTTACTTTTAACTCAAATTAAAAAAAAGAGTTTATTATATATAATATAATGGAATGCTTTATCATTTTATAAGAATTTTTTTTTTTAGAAAAATATATGACTTCTGGAAGACTGCTTATTAGGCAAACCGGGCCTTGCATAGTAGGCTGAGAAGTGCGTTCTGGCTACTAGGTACGACATATATATATATATATATATATATATATATATATATATATATATATATATATATATATATATATATATGTAGGTACAGTGTATTATTCAGGTTTATTATCTGCTTCTCCATCCCTCCCTCTCACTCTCTGCCTCTACCTTCCCTTATTCCACCCTCCCTCCCTCTCCCTCCCTCTGCTTCCCTCCCTAACAGCTCCCCCCCCCCCCCCCACCCTCCAGATACTCCCAACCTGCAGTAAGCCTGACACGCTAACGACCAGATGAGCAATGGTTGTATAGCGTGGCCCCGGGCCAGGCCGCCACACGGGCCTATCCCACACGCTCCCCCCGCCCCGCCCTCACACACACGCACGCACGCACACGAACTCACACGCACACGCTCATACACGCACGCACTCTCCCTCCCTCTCATACATACACGCGCACACACTATAGATACTAAAGGAAGGTACACAAATCCAGTGGATACACAAGTATCCACTAGATGTGGATACTAAAGGAAGGTGCAGAAGCACTAAGTGTGCCACTCTCTATGGTGTATAACAGGTCACTGGAAACAGGAGACCTACCAGAAAGTTGGAAGACAGCTAATGTAGTCTCAATATACAAGATGGGTGACAGGCAAGAGGCACTGAACTACAGGCCAGTTTCCTTAACTTGTATACCATGCAAGGTGATGGAGAAGATCGTGAGGAAAAGGCTCGTAGAGCATCTGGAGGGAAATAACTTTGTAACGCACCACCAACATGGGTTCAGAGATGGTAAATCGTGCCTCACAGGTTTGACAGAATTCTATGATCAGGCAACAAAAATTAGGCAGGAAAGAGAAAGGTGGGCCGACTGCATTTTCCTGGACTGTCAGAAAGCCTTTGATACAGTACCCCATAAAAGGCTGTTAAAAAAGTTGGAGCAAAAGGCAGGAGTAAAAGGGAAGGTGCTCCAGTGATAAGGGAATACTTAAGCAACAGGAAACAGCGAGTAACAGTGAAGGGGGAGACATCAGAGTGGCGAGATGTCACCAGCGGAGTCCCACAGGGCTACTTGGACCCATCCTGTTTCTAATATATGTAAACGATCTTCCGGAGGGTATAGACTCGTTCCTCTCAATGTTTGCTGATGCAAAAATTATGAGAAGAATCAAGACGGATGATGATAGACAGAGACTACAGGATGACCTGGACAAACTGGAGGAATGGTCTAGAAAATGGCTGCTAAAGTTCAACTCAGTAAAGTGTAAGGTAATGAAATTAGGCGAAGGGAGCAGGAGGCTGAACACTAGGTACAATCTGGGAGGTGAAATCCTGCAAGAGTCAAATAGAGAGAAAGATCTGGGGGTTGATATCACACCGAACCTGTCCCCAGAGTCCCACATCAAAAGGATATCATCAGCGGCATATGCTAGGTTGGCCAACATAACTGCCTTTAGAAACTTGTGTAAGGAATCGTTCAGGACACTGTATACCACTTATGTCAGACCAATCCTGGAATATGCAGCTTCAGCCTGGAGTCCATACCTAATTAATCACAAGACAAAGTTAGAGAAGATTCAGCGGTATGCCACCAGGCTCGTCCTGGAACTGAGAGGTATGAGCTACGAGGAAAGGCTAAAGGAGCTGAACCTCACGTCCCTGGAAAACAGAGTAAGGGGAGACATGATAACCACCTACAAAATTGTCAGGGTGGACAAAGACAAACTCTTCAGCACGGGTGGGACACGAACAAGGGGACACAGGTGGAAACTTAGTACCCAGATGAGCCACAGAGACGTTAGAAAGAATTTTTTCAGTGTCAAGAGTAGTTAATAAATGGATTGCACTAGGCAGTGATGTGGTGGAGGCTGACTCCATACACAGTTTCAAATGTAGATATGATAGAGCCCAGTAGGCTCAGGAATCTGTACACCAGTTGACTGACAGTTGAGAGGCGGGACCAAAGAGATAAAGCTCAACCCCCACAGGCACAATTAGGTGAGTACAATTAGGTGAATACACACACACACGCCTGCGGGCCGCTCCAAGCAACAGCCTAGTGGACCAAACTCTCACAAGTCAAGCCTGGCCTCAGGCCGGGTTTGGGGAGTAGAAGAACTCCCAGAACCCCATCAACTAGGTATCAACCAGGTACATATACACACGGGGAGCCAGTGGCCGAGCGGACAGCACGCTTGACACGTGATCCTGAGGTTCCTGGTTTGATCCCGAGCGCCAACGAGAAACTATGGGCAGAGTTTCTTTCACCCTATGCCCCTGTTACCTAGCAGTAAATAGGTACCTGGGAGTTAGTCAGCTGTCACGGGCTGCTTCCTGGTGTGTGTGTGTGTGTGTGTGTGTGTGTGTGTGTGTGTGTGTGTGTGTGTGTGTGTGTGTGTGTGTGGTGTGGGGAAGAAAATACTAGTAGCTGCAGAAACAGTTGATTGACAGTTGAGAGACGGGCCGAAAGAGCAGAGTTCAACCCTCGCAAGCACAACTTGGCGAGTACAACCAGGTGAATACACACAGAAACGCACGCACTCTAACACACACACACAGTCACTAAGTGTGCCACTCTCTATGGTGCATAACAGGTCACTGGAAACGGGAGACCTACCGGAAAGCTGGAAGACAGCTAATGTAGTCTCAATATATAAAAAGGTGACAGGCAAGAAGCACTGAAGGCCAGTTTCCCCTAAACTGTATACCATTAGGTTGAGTGAAAAAGAACCTGATATAATTGCAATCGTGGAAACTATAAAACAGATATGATCTTGGGTGTAATATTTCCCGGGAGATACCAAGTCATAAGGAAGGAAAGGAAACAAATACTAGACAATACACCACATCAACACTCCACAATATACCACATCAACACTCCACAATATACCACATCAACACTCCACAATATACCACATCAACACTCCACAATACACCACATCAACACTCCACAATACACCACATCAACACTCCACAATATACCACATCAACACTCCACAATATACCACATCAACACTCCACAATATACCACATCAACACTCCACAATATACCACATCAACACTCCACAATACACCACATCAACACTCCACAATACACCACATCAACACTCCACAATACACCACATCAACACTCCACAATATACCACATCAACACTCCACAATACACCACATCAACACTCCACAATATACCACATCAACACTCCACAATACACCACATCAACACTCCACAATATACCACATCAACACTCCACAATACACCACATCAACACTCCACAATATACCACATCAACACTCCACAATATACCACATCAACACTCCACAATATACCACATCAACACTCCACAATATACCACCACAATATCAACACTATATAATACACCAACACTATATAATACACCATCAACACTACACAATACACCATTAGTACTAAACAACACACCATCAACACTATACAACAACCCTCTACAGTACACCTTCAGTATTATACAATACACCATCAACACCATAAAATACACCATCAGTACTATACAATACACCATCAACACTACAATACATCAACACGCTACATAAACCTATTACAAACTACAGCACAGATTCATTTGATCACATTTCCATATTATTGTTGTTATGAAGGTAATTAGGAAGAGAAAGCACTAAGCCAGACTGACCTGCGCAAGGAAGGGATTTCAGATGGACTAGGAGCTGGGATATGAGGACAAGGAGCTGGGATATGAGGACAAGGAGCTGGGATATGAGGACAAGGAGCTGGGATATGAGGACAAGGAGCTGGGATATGAGGACAAGGAGCTGGGATATGAGGACAAGGAGCTGGGATATGAGGACAAGGAGCTGGGATATGAGGACAAGGAGCTGGGATATGAGGACAAGGAGCTGGGATATGAGGACAAGGAGCTGGGATATGAGGACAGGGAGCTGGGATATGAGGACAAGGAGCTGGGATATGAGGACAAGGAGCTGGGATATGAGGACAAGGAGCTGGGATATGAAGACAAGGCGCTACGATATGAGAAGCTGGGGTATGAGAACAAGGAGCTGGGATAGGAAAGGTGTCAAACCACTTAGCCCATCGGGGATCGAACGCCGATCAGCAAGGCCGTCGTCATACCGACCAGTCCAAGAGCATGGGTTAAAAAAAGAAGAAGATAATAACACAAATACCTACAACATATAAGAAAACAAAACACAATCTGTACATTCTAAGGTGTACGTGGGTGTGCCGTGACGTCACAATGTAAACACACATTGCTGAACCAATCAGGCGCCACTCCTCGCTCCACCCTCCCTTCCCTCTTGTCTCCCCTTCCATCGCCCATGCCACCCCCCGACCTCCAAGCACCGGCCCTGTCATCATGCACATTATGTCCGTCCACAACTCCGCCTCCCGCTCAACAAATCCTGACAAAACGATTTATAATACGGAGGGCCAGAGGGTCCCCTTGGATCAGCTGACTCAGGGGGGGGGGGGGGGACCTGGATCCCGTGGGGCCCCTGCCTTCGTGGTGGTGGTGGTGGTGGTTGGTGGTGGTGGTGGTTGACGGTGGTGCTGTTGCTGGTGGTGGTGGTGCTGTGATTGTGGTTGGTGGTGCTGTGGCTGGTGGTGGTGGTGCTGTGATTGTGGTTGGTGGTGCTGTGGCTGGTGGTGGTGGTGCTATGATTGTGGCTGGTGGTGGTGGTGCTGTGATTGTGGTTGGTGGTGCTGTGGCTGGTGGTGGTGGTGCTATGATTGTGGTTGGTGGTGCTGTGGCTGGTGGTGGTGGTGCTGTGATTGTGGTTGGTGGTGCTGTGGCTGGTGGTGGTGGTGCTATGATTGTGGTTGGTGGTGCTGTGGCTGGTGGTGGTGGTGCTATGATTGTGGTTGGTGGTGGTGGTGCTATGATTGTGGTTGGTGGTGCTGTGGCTGGTGGTGGTGGTGCTGTGATTGTGGTTGGTGGTGCTGTGGCTGGTGGTGGTGGTGCTATGATTGTGGTTGGTGGTGCTGTGGCTGGTGGTGGTGGTGCTGTGATTGTGGTTGGTGGTGCTGTGGCTGGTGGTGGTGGTGCTATGATTATGGCTGGTGGTGGTGGTGCTGTGATTGTGGTTGGTGGTGCTGTGGCTGGTGGTGGTGGTGCTATGATTGTGGCTGGTGGTGGTGGTGCTGTGATTGTGGTTGGTGGTGCTATGATTGTGGTTGGTGGTGCTGTGAGTGTGGTTGGTGGTGGTGGTGCTATGATTGTGGTTGGTGGTGCTGTGGCTGGTGGTGGTGGTGCTGTGATTGTGGTTGGTGGTGCTGTGGCTGGTGGTGGTGGTGCTGTGATTGTGGTTGGTGGTGCTGTGAGTGTGGTTGGTGGTGGTGGTGCTATGATTGTGGCTGGTGGTGGTGGTGCTGTGATTGTGGTTGGTGGTGCTATGATTGTGGTTGGTGGTGCTGTGGCTGGTGGTGGTGGTGCTGTGATTGTGGTTGGTGGTGATGAAGACACACATACCCAACAGCATGAGACTTCAAGATGACCTTGACAAACTGAAGGAATGGTCCAACAAATGGCTGTTAAAGTTTAACCCGAGCAAATGTAATGTAATGAAGATAAGGTGAAGAGAGCAGAGAGAAAGACCTGGGGGTTGATATCATGCCAGACCTGTCCCCCCTAAGCCCATATCAAGAGAATATCATCAACGGCATATGCCAGGTTGGCCAACATAAGAACGGTCTTTAGAAGCTCGTGTAAGGAATCATTCAGAGCCTTGTACATGACTCAGACCAATCCTGGAGTATGTCAGACCAATCCTGGAGTATGTCAGACCAATCCTGGAGTATGTCAGACCAATCCTGGAGTATGCAGCTCCAGCGTTGAGTCCATGTCTCGAGCATAAGACTAATCTGGAGAAGGTTCAGAGGTTTACCACCTGACTAATACCCGAGCTAAGGGATATGAGCTACGAGGAGAGACTACGGGAACTAAACCTCACGTCGCTGGAAGAAAAAAAAAGAGTTAGGTGAGACATGATCATCACATATAAGATTCTCAGAGGAATTGATAGAGAAGATAAAGCCAATTTAAATTATTTAACACAAGGGGACACAGGTGAAAATTGTGTGCCCAAATGAGCCATAGAGACATTAGAAAGAACTTTTTTAGTGTCAGAGTGGTTGACAAATGTAATGCATTAGGAAGTGATGTGGTGGAGGCTGACTCCATACACAGTTTCAAGTGTAGATATGACAGAGCCCAATAGGCTCAGGAATCTGTACACCAGTTGAGAGGCGGGACCAAAGAGCCGAAGCTCAACCCCCGCAAGCACAACTAGGTGGGTGAGTACACACACACACACACACACACACACACACACACACACACACACACACACACACACACACACACACACACACACACATACATGAAGGATTAAGACAGAGAAGGACTGCTTGAGGCTTCAAGAAGACCAAGACAAACTGAAGGAATGGTCGAGCAAATGGTTGTTAGAGATTAACCCAAATGTAACGTAATGAAGATATGTGTAGGGAGCAGGAGGCCAGACACAAGGTATCATTTGGCAGATGAAATACTTCAAGAGTCAGAGAGAGAGAAGGACTTTGGGGTTGATATCACGCCAGACCTGTCCCCTGAAGCAAATATCAAGAGGATAACATCAGCGGCATATGCCAGGCTGGGCAACATAAGAACGGCCTTTAGAAACCTGTGTAAGGAATCATTCAGAACTTTGTATACCACATATGTCAGACCAATCCCTGGATCATGGCACTATGACAAGTGCATAAAGAAAGCATATTAACGTCATGTATCAATGAGCAAATCAGTAGGTGCCGTGAGGAAGATTCAAACCTATTCTCAGGGTACTCCTAAGCACACGCCTCGGGAACCCTGGAGGAGTCATGTCAATCGCAGGGTGTAATGCTTTTGACCATTTCGTGGTTCAGTAGTCAAAAGGCGTTTGCCTGGGAGAACCCAGACCATAGGTTCGAATCCTCCTCACGACGGCACCTACTGATTTTCTCATTGTGACAAGTATACAGGAGTCCCTGCTAAAAGATCTGATACTGGTGCAATCTAAGGGAGAAGACTTAGGATTCTTCCTAAATTACTTCTTCTAACCCATCCATCATATTGCAGTAAGATGCTCTTTACAAACAGCCTCAGTTATCCCCCCCCCCCCACAACATTCTCCTAGCCTCACCTTTGGTTCCTAATGTAGTTGCTGTAGTTTCTTAAGACAAAATGTACCACCTGAGGAGGATGGAAGAAAGGATGTGTGTTGTCAATGAACTTGAAGCTATGTACCTCCTCACAAGACTCCTGGCAGGGCCCAGGCTTACCTATTTAATAATGTGCACACACTCATTCGGCCGTCTAAATTTCGAGAATATGTCAAAAACCTGAAAGCAATATCCATGAAATTGTTAAAGGCCTCGCTGGAAAACTGTTAATGGGTCCAAATAACACTTCCTGGTGACTGGCTGGTACAGGTATGGGTAAGGCACTGTAACTAGCAGTACCTAGTTACAGAGCACTTCAGAGATCTTTTCACTGGTACGCATCATACCAAGTTCATTGACGGAGTCAGTCACTTAGATATTCGTGCAGGCTCTTCACCCTGAGCTGCACATACGTCTTGAAACGCCTTAAACACACACACTAAGATAGCCCCACAGTAGGGGTATGGTAGCTGAGTGAACAGCGTGCGGGACTAGTAATCCTGTGGCCCGGGTCCGAATCCCAGACTGGGCAGACACAAATGGGCAGTTTCTTTCATCCTAATGCTCCTGTTACCTAGCAGTAAATAGGTACCTAGGGGCTAGACAGCTGTTACGAGCTGCTTCCTGGAGGAGTGTGTGTGTGGGGGAGGGGGGAGGATATTAGTTAGTAGCTAGTAACAGTTGACTGACAGTTGAGAGGCGGACCGAAAGAGCAGAGGTCAACCCCCGCAAACACAACTAGGTGAATACAGTGAGGAGTATTGCTTTATCGATGACAGAGGGAGCCGGTCGGCCGAGCGGACAGCACGCTGGACTTGTGATCCTGTGGTCCTGGGTTCGATCTCAGGCGCCGGCGAGAAACAATGGGCAAAGTTTCTTTCACCCTATGCCCCTGTTACCTAGCAGTAAAATAGGTACCTCGGTGTTAGTCAGCTGTCACGGGCTGCTTCCTGGGGGTGGAGGCCTGGTCGAGGACCGGGCCGCGGGGACACTAAAAGCCCCGAAATCATCTCAAGATAACCTCAAGATAACCTCAAGAGGCAGTAGAGATGAAGCCCGCCTTCCTCGCCCCACGTCCCTCCAGCTGGGGGAGTGTATACCCAACCTGTCCTCCCTCCAGCTGGGGGAGTGTATACCCAACCTGTCCTCCCTCCAGCTGGGGGAGTGTATACCCAACCTGTCCTCCCTCCAGCTGGGGGAGTGTATACCCAACCTGTCCTCTTAAAAAGAACGTCGCTTTTGGCCGACGAGCGACAAGTGACGTTATTTTTAAGACGACAGGTTGTTATACCAGGTGTCCGCAGTTCCTCCCCGGACCCGCGTCTGAACCGTCACACTCTTAGTACTGGGGCGGCCCCGTCATCACCACACTCTTAGTACTGGGGCGGCCCCTTCATCACCACACTCTTAGTACTGGGGCGGCCCCGTCATCACCACACTCTTAGTACTGGGGCGGCCCCTTCATCACCACACTCTTAGTACTGGGGCGGCCCCTTCAACACCACACTCTTAGTACTGGGGCGGCCCCTTCAACACCACACTCTTAGTACTGGGGCGGCCCCTTCATCACCACACTCTTAGTACTGGGGCGGCCCCTTCAACACCACACTCTTAGTACTGGGGCGGCCCCTTCAACACCACACTCTTAGTACTGGGGCGGCCCCTTCATCACCACACTCTTAGTACTGGGGCGGCCCCTTCAACACCACACTCTTAGTACTGGGGCGGCCCCTTCATCACCACACTCTTAGTACTGGGGCGGCCCCTTCATCACCACACTCTTAGTACTGGGGCGGCCCCTTCATCACCACACTCTTAGTACTGGGGCGGCCCCTTCATCACCACACTCTTAGTACTGGGGCGGCCCCTTCATCACCACACTCTTAGTACTGGGGCGGCCCCTTCATCACCACACTCTTAGTACTGGGGCGGCCCCTTCATCACCACACTCTTAGTACTGGGGCGGCCCCTTCATCACCACACTCTTAGTACTGGGGCGGCCCCTTCATCACCACACTCTTAGTACTGGGGCGGCCCCTTCATCACCACACTCTTAGTACTGGGGCGGCCCCTTCATTACGACACTCTTAGTACTGGGGCGGCCCCTTCATCACCACACTCTTAGTACTGGGGCGGCCCCTTCATCACCACACTCTTAGTACTGGGGCGGCCCCGTCATCACCACACTCTTAGTACTGGGGCGGCCCCGTCATCACCACACTCTTAGTACTGGGGCGGCCCCTTCATTACCACACTTTTAGTACTGGGGCGGCCCCGTCATCACCACACTCTTGGTACTGGGGCGGCCCCTTCATCACCACACTCTTAGTACTGGGGCGGCCCCTTCATCACCACACTCTTAGTACTTGGGCGGCCCCGTCATCACCACACTCTTAGTACTGGGGCGGCCCCGTCATCACCACACACACGTTTCTGCGGCAGTTTATTGGCACACCAATATACCAATCAACACCCCCCTCCCCCAGACATATATATAATTCTGAATAAATCCACAAGGGGCCCTGAACAAGGAGGGTCCACAAGAGGCCACAAGGGGCCCTGAACAAGGAGGGTCCACAAGAGGCCCTGAACAAGGAGGGTCCACAAGGGTCACGGCCCTTATGGATTAGTTCATTTGATGCATCATGCTATTGTTATTTGTGTGTAATATATAATCCTCCTTCCGCTACACTCTTGTCTCACTGAAACCTTAAATCCTCACTCCTAGAACATCAAGCCCTCCCTGCTAGAACCTCCAACCCCCTTCCCCCCCAAGAACCTCCAACCCCCCCCCCCTAGAGCCTCCAGCCGTCCCGTAGAGCCCTCAGCCGTCCCCTAGAGCCCTCTAGAGCCTCCAGCCATCCCCTAGAGCCCCCAGCCGTCCCCCAGAGCCCCTTAGAGCTTCCAGCCGTCCCCTACAGCCCCCCAAGAGCCTCCAGCCGTCCCCTAGAGCCCCCTAGAGCCTCCAGCCGTCCCCTAGAGCCCCCCAGAGCCTCCAGCCGTCCCCTAGAGCCCCCCAGAGCCTCCAGCCGTCCCCTAGAGCCTCCAGCCGTCCCCTAGAGCCCCCCAGAGCCTCCAGCCGTCCCCTAGAGCCTCCAGCCGTCCCCTAGAGCCCCCCAGAGCCTCCAGCCGTCCCCTAGAGCCTCCAGCCGTCCCCTACAGCCCCCCAGAGCCTCCAGCCGTCCCCTAGAGCCCCCTAGAGTCTCCAGTCGTCCCCTAGAGCCTCACGAGACTCGTACAACACCCAAGACCCCGAGAACACGGCCGTCTTGTACCTGAACACAAGCAGCTAAATATTCCTGGCACAAGCAGTGCTGTGCCCATATTTGCCCAATTTATATATCAATAAACTCATCATGCACAGGACACACACTATGTAATTACACCCGACCTGCTCATGCACATACTGAGCATGTGCTGCTCACGGCACAACGCCCATACTTTAACGTAGTTTTATATTAACGACGCACGTTGACCAGACCACACACTAGAAGGTGAAGGGACGACGACGTTTCGGTCCGTCCTGGACCATTCTCAAGTCGATGGAGAATGGTCCATCAACTTGATCCATTAATCCTTGAATGGTCCATTCTCAATCGACTTGAGAATGGTCCAGGACGGACCGAAACGTCGTCGTCCCTTCACCTTCTAGTGTGTGGTCTGGTCTACTTACTTCAGCCACGTTATTGTGACTCATCGCCTGCTTAACAACACAGTTAAAATGTCATTGTAGTCGGACCTTAATTTAATTTTAACATACAGAACCAAATTATAATGTAACAAATACTTAACATATGCAAAATATAATCCTATACTTAACTGCAAATGTCTTCAACTTATTTTTAACAATCTCTAAATATCCCAAATGAGATTTATAACTCAAACTGAATTTGGTTCCTGAACGATCGAGCCTCAGCTCCTTGGCTCCGATTGTCCAACTGTTGTCATCTAAGGCAATGCCTCACGAACTAAATGTGCCGTGTCTTAAATTATTTACTACCATTTAGATTGGTCAGTACAGCGATAGCCTGGTGCTTTTTTAAGGTCGACGTTCGAGCCTTGAAGATCCAAACAGTTGTGCACTGGTCCTTCCCGCCGTCTTCATATCCCAGCTTCTTGTTCTCGTACCCCAGCTCCTTGTCCTCGTACCCCAGCTCCTTGTTCTCGTACCCCAGCTCCTTGTTCTCGTACCCCCAGCTCCTTGTCCTCGTACCCCCAGCTCCTTGTCCTCGTACCCCCAGTTCCTTGTCCTCGTACCCCCAGCTCCTTGTCCTCGTACCCCCAGCTCCTTGTCCTCGTACCCCCAGCTCCTTGTCCTCGTATCCCTTCCATGTGACATAGTCATAATGGCTTAGACCTTTCCCCTTCATAACTACCTTTCCTCTCTACCGTAAAAATTGTCGTGATGGTACAATATAGTACCATCACGTGATGGTACTATATTGTACCATCACGTGATGGTACTATATTGTACCATCATGTGATGGTACTATATTGTACCATCACGTGATGGTACTATATTGTACTGTCGTATTGGTATACTGTCCTGCTGCTAGAGTGCCATTTTGTTGTTTAATTTAAACAAACTGTATCGTGTCGGCACACTGGCATGCTGAAATACAGTCTAAACTTACTGATAGTTGGCCTGCAGTCTCTCATGCTGGTAGACTCGTGCTGGTAGACTCTTGCAGTCTCTCATGCTGGTAGACTCGTGCTGGTAGACTCTTGCAGTCTCTCATGCTGGTAGACTCGTGCTGGTAGACTCTTGCAGTCTCTCATGCTGGTAGACTCGTGCTGGTAGACTCTTGCAGTCTCTCATGCTGGTAGACTCGTGCTGGTAGACTCGTGCATGCTCTCATGCTGGTAGACTCGTGCATGCTCTCATGCTGGTAGACTCGTGCATGCTCTGATGCTGGTAGACTCGTGCTGGTAGACTCGTGCATGCTCTCATGCTGGTAGACTCGTGCATGCTCTCATGCTGGTAGACTCGTGCATGCTCTCATGCTGGTAGACTCGTGCATGCTCTCATGCTGGTAGACTCGTGCATGCTCTCATGCTGGTAGACTCGTGCTGGTAGACTCGTGCATGCTCTCATGCTGGTAGACTCGTGCATGCTCTCATGCTGGTAGACTCACGCAGTCTACTGGCTGTCGCTGAATCCTCCACACACTTAGTATTTGTTCATTCCGCAGTCGTCATCTGTTTGACGTTTCTCATTACATCTGAATCATTGTTTTTACCAGAACCAGGATTTACCAACCAATAACTTCTCAACTTGTGAAACCTGTTTATCTTTCCTCACTCAAGGCGGTTTTGTGTACGTTTATTAAACAGTTCATGAGCTCCAAAGCACCACGAAGTTGTTTCTAACCAAAATAACTTAGGGTTGTGAAGTTTCCAAACTCATAAACTGTTTAAGAAATATCAAAGACGACGTAACTGACAAAATAAGATGTACAGGTTTCGTAAGTGGAGGCGTAAATGCCTGACAAATCCTGGCCCTGTTTAGGGAGTGGGAAGGACATCAGGCCTTGTATGACTTGCTGTAGGTTGGTGGGGGGGGGGGGGGGAGAGAGACCTGCTTGATGGAGTTCTGGGAGTTCTTCTACTCCCCAAGCCCGGCCCGAGGCCAGGCTTGACTTGTGAGAGTTTGGTCCACCAGGCTGTTGCTTGGAGCGGCCCGCAGGCACACGTACCCACCACAGCCCGGTTGGTCCGGCACTTTTTGAAGAAAACAATCCAGTTTTCTCTTGAAGACAAGGCAGTGAGGAATACTTGGGTAGGAAGTAGGTATTAGAGAAAGATTCTAGTGGTTATAGGAGGGATATATAGTGGTGGTGAAGGGAGAGAGAGAGATGAGGTAGCCAGGGGTAGTGTGGGAGGAGGAGGAGGGTTGAGACGAGGTCACAGGAAGAGTGAGAGTTATACACGGGGGGTTCTGTACGTACTCGGATACTTCTGCATATATTTAACTCACCTTGGACTATATGAATGATTACACAGTTCGTGTCAAGAGCTGTGTGACACTATGGTACCTGGTCATGTATGTAGCTAACCGAGGCCATATCAAAGGTTCGATTTTGTGTGTCAAGAACTATGTGGCACGAACAAACATTCCCATCACCAAGAATAGTCAGTCATACAGAGGCACGTGACCAGGGGCCTGCACGGGCAAACTCTATAATGCATTATGAGGATATCATCAAGAACACGAGAGAGAGAGAGAGAGAGAGAGAGAGAGAGAGAGAGAGAGAGAGAGAGAGAGAGAGAGAGAGAGAGAGAGAGAGAGAGAGAGACAGAGACAGAGACAGAGACAGAGAGAGAGAGAGAGAGAGAGAGAGAGAGAGAGAGAGAGAGAGAGAGAGAGAGAGAGAGACAGAGACAGAGACAGAGACAGAGACAGAGACAGAGACAGAGAGAGAGAGAGAGAGAGAGAGAGAGAGAGAGAGAGAGAGAGAGAGAGAGAGAGATAGAGAGACAGAGACAGAGAGAGAGAGAGAGAGAGAGAGAGAGAGAGAGAGAGAGAGAGAGAGAGAGAGAGAGAGAGAGAGAGAGAGACAGAGACAGAGACAGAGAGAGAGAGAGAGAGAGAGAGAGAGAGAGAGAGAGAGGAGAGAGAGACAGAGACAGAGAGAGACAGAGAGAGAGAGAGAGAGAGAGAGAGAGAGAGAGAGAGAGAGAGAGAGAGAGAGACAGAGACAGAGACAGAGAGAGAGAGAGAGAGAGAGAGAGAGAGAGAGAGAGAGAGAGAGAGAGAGAGAGAGAGAGAGACAGAGACAGAGACAGAGACAGAGAGAGAGAGAGAGAGAGAGAGAGAGAGAGAGAGAGATAATAGAGCAGTGTCAAGGCTGCAGGTAACTTGCACCGGCAGGTCTGAAGGCATTCATGACTGGACATTCAATAATGCAGTGTATGAGGTCATGACCTTGGTCCTGCTCACACAGTCTGCACCTGCAGTGCTCAGGGTGGGCAGGTACTGGCTAGTGAGGTAGTAGTACTTACCTAGTTGTGCCTTGCGGGGGTTGAGCTCTGGCTCTTTGTTCCCGCCTCTCAACTGTCAATCAACTGGTGTACAGGTTCCTGAGCCTACTGGGCTCTATCATATCTACACTTGAAACTGTGTATGGAGTCAGCCTCCACCACATCACTGCCTAGTGCATTCCATTTACTAACTACTCTGACACTGAAAAAATTCTTTCTAATGTCTCTGTGGCTCATTTGGGTACTAAGTTTCCACCTGTGTCCCCTAGTGCGTGTTCCACCCGTGCTAGTGCTATACAATCGTAATGGCTTGGAGCTTTCCCTGATAACTCACTCTCTCTCTCCACCCGTGCTAAAGAAATTGTCTTTGTCCATCCTGTCAAATCACCTGAGAATTTTGTAGGTGGTTAACATGTCTTCCCGGTGGTTATGAGTAGCGTGGGGTGCAAGTGTGCGTGCGTGTATGCATATGTGTGCGCGTGTGTGCGTGCTTGTCTGCATGTGTGCGTGTCTGCATGTGTGCGTGTCTGCATGTGTGGGTGCGTGTATGCATATGTGCGTGCAGGACTGCATATGTGCGTGCAGGACTGCATATGTGCGTGCAGGACTGCATATGTGCGTGCAGGACTGCATATGTGCATGCAGGACTGCATATGTGCGTGCAGGACTGCATATGTGCATGCAGGGCTGCATATGTGCGTGCAGGGCTGCGTGTGCGTGCATGCAGGGCTGCGTGTGCGTGCATGCAGGGCTGCGTGTGCGTGCATGCAGGGCTGCGTGTGCGTGCATGCAGGGCTGCGTGTGCGTGCATGCAGGGCTGCGTGTGCGTGCATGCAGGGCTGCGTGTGCGTGCATGCAGGGCTGCGTGTGCGTGCATGCAGGGCTGCGTGTGCGCGTGCAGGGCTGCATATGTGCGTGCAGGGCTGCGTGTGTGTGCGTGCAGGGCTGCATATGTGCGTGCAGGGCTGCATATGTGCATGCAGGGCTGCGTGTGCGTGCGTGCAGGGCTGCGTGTGCGTGCGTGCAGGGCTGCGTGTGCGTGCATGCAGGGTTGCGTGCGTGCGTGCAGGGCTGCGTGTGTGTGCGTGGGTACATACGCGCGGAAGCAACATGTGGAGGGCATAATATACTGGGAAATAAACACCACCAACATAACCAGCCGCGGCACTCAACATCTTAATTGAATTTCAATTATGTTTTAAGTCTTCAGAAGACTGTAACGACACAACTGGTCACCCTCGCGTCCACCAGCGTCTTAACGCGGCCTTACGAGTCAACAAGGAGCCTTACGAGTCAACAAGGAGCCTTACGAGTCAACATGGAGCCTTACGAGTCAACCAGGAGCCTTACGAGTCAACAAGAAGCCTTACGAGTCAACAAGGCGCCTTACGAGTCAACAAGCAGCCTTACGAGTCAACAAGCAGCCTTACGAGTCAACAAGAAGCCTTACGAGTCAACAAGCAGCCTTACGAGTCAACAAGGAGCCTTACGAGTCAACAAGCAGCCTTACGAGTCAACAAGCAGCCTTACGAGTCAACAAGCAGCCTTACGAGTCAACAAGCAGCCTTACGAGTCAACAAGCAGCCTTACGAGTCAACAAGGAGCCTTACGAGTCAACAAGGAGCCTTACGAGTCAACCAGGAGCCTTACGAGTCAACAAGCAGCCTTACGAGTCAACATGGAGCCTTACGAGTCAACAAGCAGCCTTACGAGTCAACAAGCAGCCTTACGAGTCAACATGGAGCCTTACGAGTCAACATGGAGCCTTACGAGTCAACAAGGAGCCTTACGAGTCAACAAGGAGCCTTACGAGTCAACAAGAAGCCTTACGAGTCAACAAGGCGCCTTACGAGTCAACAAACAGCCTTACGAGTCAACAAGCAGCCTTACGAGTCAACAAGCAGCCTTACGAGTCAACAAGCAGCCTTACGAGTCAACAAGGAGCCTTACGAGTCAACAAGGAGCCTTACGAGTCAACAAGGAGCCTTACGAGTCAACAAGGAGCCTTACGAGTCAACAAGAAGCCTTACGAGTCAACAAGGCGCCTTACGAGTCAACAAGCAGCCTTACGAGTCAACAAGGAGCCTTACGAGTCAACAAGAAGCCTTACGAGTCAACAAGGCGCCTTACGAGTCAACAAGCAGCCTTACGAGTCAACAAGCAGCCTTACGAGTCAACAAGCAGCCTTACGAGTCAACAAGCAGCCTTACGAGCCAACAAGGAGCCTTACGAGTCAACACGCAGCCTTTCGAGTCAACAAGCAGCCTTACGAGTCAACAAGCAGCCTTACGAGTCAACAAGCAGCCTTACGAGTCAACAAGCAGCCTTACGAGTCAACAAGCAGCCTTACGAGTCAACAAGGAGCCTTACGAGTCAACAAGGAGCCTTACGAGTCAACAAGGAGCCTTACGAGTCAACAAGGAGCCTTACGAGTCAACAAGGAGCCTTACGAGTCAGCAAGGAGCCTTACGAGACAGCAAGGAGCCTTACGAGTCAACACGCAGCCTTACGAGTCAACACGCAGCCTTACGAGTCAACAAGGAGCCTTACGAGTCAACACGCAGCCTTACGAGTCAACAAGGAGCCTTACGAGTCAACACGCAGCCTTACGAGTCAACACGCAGCCTTACGAGTCAACAAGCAGCCTTACGAGCCAACACGCAGCCTTACGAGTCAACAAGCAGCCTTACGAGTCAGCAAGGAGCTTAACGAGTCACTAAGGAGCTTTAAAAAATCATCAAGGACCATTATGAGTCAAGAAGGAGCCTTATGAGTGAGACACACAACTCGAGCAACAGTTTCCCGAATACCAAAAAACCGCCGAAGCCTCTTTAGTACCCAGAGCGGGGACAACCGCGAATTTAGTCGACCAATCAGAGACGGCCATTAGCGCTGGTAATCAACAGTGTGCAGTCGGTATATGGCCCTTCCAGGTCAGGGGTGAGGGCATGATATTGGTGGGGGGGGGGGGGACCTGGTGAGTGTGTGACCTGGTGAGGGAGTGGGTACCTGGTGAGTGTGTGACCTGGGGAGGGAGTGGGTACCTGGTGAGTGTGTGACCTGGTGAGGGAGTGGGGGGGGAGGGGGGACCTGGGGAGTGTGTGACCTGGTGAGGGAGTGGGTACCTGGTGAGTGTGTGACCTGGTGAGGGAGTGGGGGGGGAGGGGGGACCTGGTGAGTGTGTGACCTGGTGAGGGAGTGGGTACCTGGTGAGTGTGTGACCTGGTGAGGGAGTGGGGGGGGAGGGGGGACCTGGTGAGTGTGTGACCTGGTGAGGGAGTGGGTACCTGGTGAGTGTGTGACCTGGTGAGGGAGTGGGGGGAGTGGGGGTACCTGGTGTGGGCAAGATATAGCGAGGACCTGGTATTGGGGGACCTGGTGAGGGTGTGACCTGGTGAGGGAGTGGGGGGGGGGGAGGGGGACCTGGTGAGGGTGTGACCTGGTGAGGGAGTGGGGGGGAGGGGGGACCTGGTGAGGGAGTGGGGGGGGGGAGGGGGGACCTGGTGAGTGTGTGACCTGGTGAGGGAGTGGGGGGAGAGGGGGTACCTGGTGTGGGCAAGATATAGCGAGGACCTGGTATTGGGGGACCTGGTGAGGGAGGAAGCTGGTCAAGGGTGTCCTGGTCAAGGGTGACCTGGAAAGAAAGAATTTGGTGAGGAATGACCTGAAAGACCTGGTGAGGGCATAACATAGTGGTGACCTGGATGAACAAAATATAACAAGAACCAGGACGAATGTGAGTGAGTAAGTGAGTTAAGTGAGTAAGAATATGACACACACACACACACACCCTGAAGACGACCATGAGGGCCCACAACTCGGCCAATCATTTACTCAACCACTTACGAAACCTGTACATCTTTCAACAATCATGACTGCTTAGCCTGCAATTGTTAAAAAGAGTTTACGAGCTCCGAAGCACTTCGAAGTGGTTTACAACAACCTTGGGTTGTGAAGTCTCGCAGCTCGTATAACCCGTTTAGCAGATGTAAACAAAGCCGCCATGATTGAGGAAAGACGTACAGGCTTCGTAAGTGGTTGCGTAAATGGTTGATGAATACTGGCCCCGGTCGGGACTTTGTTTGGTGGTAGTGATAACCTAATGATAACGTCGAGGAGACTCGGAGCCGTGTTAAGACTTGGTTATATTGTGTAGAAATGATGAGGATTCAGTGAAGGATCTAATAAGAACCTTTAAAGTCCCTGTCGCAGTCCTGACGAAGAGGCAGCAAGAACCATGGAGGCCCTGGCGAAGCGGTACGAAGAACCATGGAGACGAAGAGGCAGCAGGAACCAGCGAGAGGCCCTGGCGAAGCGGTAAGAAGAACCATGGAGACGAAGAGATAACAAGAACCCCGGTGAAGGGCCTGGAAGAGGCACCGTCCATCCAGTGGGCTGTACGGTCATTAACAGGCAGGTTGCGAAGGAACTAATGTGATGACGGCAACACTGCTAATTGGATTACTGACGTCATTACCCGCTCAGGAGAATGCTAAACTCGACTCTTGTAGCATCGGCTAAATCTTTAAATCTTCCTTTGTAAAATTAATTAAACCTACGGTCATTTATGTGCAAATCGTTGGTAATAATGATTCTTTTATTTTGACATTTACTTTCCATTCAAGAAACTTTTTACCGATGACGTTTTGGGCCATAATTCATCAAACATTAACGCAATTACTTACGAAACCAGTACATCTTTCCTCGATCAAGGCGGCTTTGTTTACATATATTCAAATGTTTATGAGCTCCGACGCACCCCCGATGTTGTTTATAACAATAAATAACTCGGGTTGTGAAGTTTCCAAGCTCGTGAACGTATTAATAAATGTAAACACAGCCGCCGTGAATGAAGACAGATGTACAGGTTTCGTCAGTGGTTGCGTAAATGTTTGACGAGTCCCGGCCCTTGACTTCTGGGGATTCAAATAATGTTTCTTTAATCCAGCAGCAGCAGAGGTTATCTTGAGATTCTTGAGATGATTTCGGGGCTTTTTAGTGTCCCCGCGGCCCGGTCCTCGACCAGGCCTCCACCCCCAGGAAGCAGCCTGTGGCAGCTGACTAACACCCAGGTACCTATTTTACTGCTAGGTAACAGGGGCATATGGTGAAAGAAATTCTGCCCATTGTTTCTCGCCGGCGCCTGGGATCGAACCCAGGACCACAGGATCACAAGTCCAACGTGCTGTCCGCTCGGCCAACCGGCTTCAGGCCAGCTGAGGCCCGCGCGCCGGACAACACCGCCCCAGTACACAGCTAAATCTCTAAATCAATCTCCCAGGACATTTATGAACCCCATTACGATCCATTGTACCTACAAAGCACCCATTAACATCTATCACCGGAATTATAGAACCATTAATCATTTAATTTTCTACTTGCTAAAAAACGAAAAACATTTCAAAATGCAGTGGATAAAATGCTTAATGGTTTATTAACTGGGAATGGTGAAGATTCCAGCCCTCCCCTACCGGGCTTGCAATAGTGAATGGAACCCAGCCTGTCCCCATAGCTGGAGGGACGGGCTGGGTTCCATTCAACTATGCTATGGTTGAATGGAAAACTATGGAAAACCATATTAACTAGGGACTATGACCCTAGAGCGCTGTCACTCTGCCGCGAGGCCCCGCGCGTGCGTGCGTGCGTGCGCGTGCGTGCGTGCGTGCGCGTGCGTGCGTGCGTGCGTGCGTGCGTGCGTGTGTGTGTGTGTGTGTGTGTGTGTGTGTGTGTGTGTGTGTGTGTGTGTGTGTGCCTAAGTGTAGGTACAGGATGAGAGCTACGCCTGTAGTGTCCCGTCTTCCCAGCACTCTTTGTCATATGACGCTTTAACTACTGACAGTTCGGGCAAACACCACAACATTCTCACTTTAATTGTTCCAACCGTCTACCACTGTTCACAAAAAGTTAATTTTCTAATGTTTTTTCGGTAGGTTTGTTTCCTTGGCTTGAGTCTATGACCTCTTGTTCGTTCAGATGCAGATTTCAAGAATTCTTCTTTGTCAATTTTGTCGATTCCTTTTTCTATTTTGTATATAGTGATCATATCACCACTTTCTCTTCTATCTTCGGTATAGTGTGTGTGTACTCACCTAGATATGCTTGCAGGATCGAGCTAGGCTTCTAGCCCCGCCTTCCCAACGTTCTTTGATTAAGGCAATGAATCATTTCTCTTGCTTGTATCAGATTTACATTTAATATTTTGAATCGAATTTGCTTCAAGGACTTCTGCATCTAACATATTCTATTTATTGATATCTCTAACACTGAGAAAGATCTTCCTGATGTCTCTATGATTATTTGCGTCTCCAGTTTGCATCTATGACCTCTCGTTCTGTTGTTCCTGGCTGTAAACAACGCTGTTGTCTACTTTGTCAGTTTCTCTTAAGGAGCTTATATGTTGTTATCATGCCCCACCCTATCATTCCTTTTCCCCCAGTGTGGTAAGGTCCAGTTCTCTCCGTCTTTCCTCGTAGCTCAAGCCCCTCAGCTCAGAAACTAGTCTCGTTGCATATCTTTGCACCTTTTCTAGTTTCTCCTCGTCCTTTATCAGGTAAGGGTTCCATGCTGGGGCTGCATATTCAAGAGCGAGTCTCACCTTCGCTGTATATAGGGTCCGGAAAGCACCTTAGTCCAAGTTCCTGAAGGCAACACTGATGTTGACCAGTATGTCATATGCAGCTGTTGTTAGTCTGCTGATGTGGGACTCCTGGCATCAGAGCTGCGGGTTATGTCCACTCCCAGATCTTTCTTCTTTTATCATTGAGGAATTTGTCTCAGGTTTCCGAGCCAATTGAACTCTCATATTTTCATTGGAAAGTGTCTCAGGTCTGGTTGATACCTGGTTGATACCTGGTTGATGGGGTTCTGGGAGTTCTTCTACTCCCCAAGCCCGGCCCGAGGCCAGGCTCGACTTGTGAGAGTTTGGTCCACCAGGCTGTTGCTTGGAGCGGCCCGCAGGCCCACATACCCACCACAGCCCGGTTGGTCCGGCACTCCTTGGAGGAATAACCCTAGTTTCCTCTTGAAAATGTCCACGGTTGTTCCGGCAATATTTCTTATGCTTGCTGGGAGAACGTTGAACAACCGCGGACCTCTGATGTTTATACAGTGTTCTCTGATTGTGCCTATGGCACCTCTGCTCTTCATTGGTTCTATTCTACATTTTCTTCCATGTCGTTCACTCCAGTACGTTGTTATTTTACTGTGTAGATTTGGTACTTGGCCCTCCAGTATCTTCCAGGTGTATATTATCTAGCGTCGACAGGTTCAATTCCTTCAGTCGCTCTTCATACCCAGGTATTTCAAGTTGGCTATCCACCTTGTGATAGGCATACGCCGTAGTGACATCCGTTTGTTGATGACTTCAGGAGACCGGGGCCAAGATTCAACGAGCATTTACATGCTGTCTTACGAAACCTATACATCTTGCCTCGATCATGGCGAAATAATCTGTATTTATCAAACAGTTTACGAGCTTGGAAACTTCATACTATGTTGTTATTGTTATGATAAACATCGTAGCCTTTGGAGCTCTGAAACTTTTGATTAAATGTAAACTAAGCCTCCATGATTACAGAAAGATGAACAGGCTTTGTAAGTGGCCACTTAAAGGCTCGATGAATCGTGGCTCAGTCCGCTGTGATATCAACCAACAGGTATTTCTGCCTGATTCTTGAAGGTGTAAATGAATCAAATAGATTTGCCCCGACAGCAGTAATGACTTCGCTTATAACTTGGATTGGTTTAGATTTTGGAAAGACCTGGGTAAATACTGGTTAGGAAACAGGCTTGTTGACTTATGGAGCAAATTGCAGGGGAATATAATAGACGTGGGATCACTAGAGTGTTTCAAGCGTAGATATATATATATCACTTAGAACTCTTTGACCCGGCCAGGATTCGAACCCATGCCGTCTAGGATCACCCCTAAACGTACACAGTACCATGACCACCGCACCAATGATCGATAGATGATCATTGGTGCGGTGGTCACGGTACTGTGTTCGTTTAGGGGTTCGAATCCTGGCCGGGTCAAAGAGTTCTAAGTGATCTATTGCTTGCGCGTTCATGCAGCTTTCTCACACACACATACATATATATATATATATATATATATATATATATATATATATATATATATATATATATATATATATATATATATATATATATATGGCCAATAGGCCTTTTGCAATTTAATTTGTTTGTCCGTATTTATGGGGAATTGCCTAATACCTCCATTACGTTACCCCGTCAGACTGGGCGGAAGGTGTTGACAAAAGTTTACAACAAGGGACTAACTGGGGCAGGTAGAGGGGTGAACCAGTGATCCGGCCGCTCCGGGCTCATACAGGTACTCTATCATCGTGTATTGCATACATTGGAATAGATAATGCCCCCCCCCCCCCGCTCACCGTCAGTCTTCCCAGTTTGCGTCTGTTTTCAGTCGCGGTGAAAAAAAGTACTGATGACACTATTCATTGTTATTCATAGTTGGTGTTCGTGTGTTATAGTGTTTCTTTGTTAAAAACCAGTGTTGAGGTGTGTGTGTGTGTGTGTGTGTGTGTGTGTGTGTGTGTGTGTGTGTGTGTGTGTGTGTGTGTGTGTGTGTGTGTGTGTGTGTGTGTGTGTGTACTCACCTAGTTGTGTTTGCGGGGGTTGAGCTCTGGCTCTTTGGTCCCGCCTCTCAACCGTCAATCAACAGGTGTACAGATTCCTGAGCCTATCGGGCTCTGTCATATCTACACTTGAAACTGTGTATGGAGTGAGCCTCCACCACATCACCCCCTAATGCATTCCATTTGTCAACCACTCTGACACTAAAAAAGTTCTTTCTAATATCTCTGTGGCTCATTTGGGCACTCAGTTTCCACCTGTGTCCCCTTGTGCGTGTTCCCCTTGTGTTAAATAGACTGTCTTTATCTACCCTATCAATCCCCTTCAGAATCTTGAATGTGGTGATCATGTCCCCCCTAACTCTTCTGTCTTCCAGCGAAGTGAGGTTTAATTCCCGAAGTCTCTCCTCGTAGCTCATACCTCTCAGCTCGGGTACTAGTCTGGTGGCAAACCTTTGAACCTTTTCCAGTTTAGTCTTATCCTTGACTAGATATGGACTCCATGCTGGGGCTGCATACTCCAGGATTGGCCTGACATATGTGGTATACAAAGTTCTGAATGATTCTTTACACAAGTTTCTGAATGCCGTTCGTATGTTGGCCAGCCTGGCATATGCCGCTGATGTTATCCGCTTGATATGTGCTGCAGGAGACAGGTCTGGCGTGATATCAACCCCCAAGTCTTTTTCCTTCTCTGACTCCTGAAGAATTTCCTCTCCCAGATGATACCTTGTATCTGGCCTCCTGCTCCCTACACCTATCTTCATTACATTACATTTGGTTGGGTTAAACTCTAACAACCATTTGTTCGACCATTCCTTCAGCTTGTCTAGGTCTTCTTGAAGCCTCAAACAGTCCTCTTCTGTTTTAATCCTTCTCATAATTTTAGCATCGTCCGCAAACATTGAGAGAAATGAATCGATACCCTCCGGGAGATCATTTACATATATCAGAAACAAGATAGGACCGAGTACAGAGCCCTGTGGGACTCCACTGGTGACTTCACGCCAATCGGAGGTCTCACCCCTCACCGTAACTCTCTGCTTCCTATTGCTTAGATACTCCCTTATCCACTGGAGCACCTTACCAGCTACACCTGCCTGTCTCTCCAGCTTATGTACCAGCCTCTTATGCGGTACTGTGTCAAAGGCTTTCCGACAATCCAAGAAAATGCAGTCCGCCCAGCCCTCTCTTTCTTGCTTAATCTGTGTCACCTGATCGTAGAATTCTATCAAGCCTGTAAGGCAAGATTTACCCTCCCTGAATCCATGTTGGCGATTTGTCACGAAGTCCCTTCTCTCCAGATGTGTTACCAGGTTTTTTCTCACGATCTTCTCCATCACCTTGCATGGTATACAAGTCAAGGACACTGGCCTGTAGTTCAGTGCCTCTTGTCTGTCGCCCTTTTTGTATATTGGGACCACATTCGCCGTCTTCCATATTTCTGGTAGGTCTCCCGTCTCTAGTGATTTACTATACACTATGGAGAGTGGCAAGCAAAGTGCCTCTGCACACTCTTTCAGTACCCATGGTGAGATCCCATCTGGACCAACCGCCTTTCTAACATCCAGATCCAGCAGGTGTCTCTTGACCTCCTCTCTCGTAATTTCGAACTCCTCCAAGGCCGCCTGGTTTACCTCCCTTTCTCCTAGCACAGTGACCTCACCCTGTTCTATTGTGAAGACCTCCTGGAACCTCTTGTTGAGTTCCTCACACACCTCTCTGTCATTCTCTGTATACCTGTCCTCGCCTGTTCTAAGTTTCAATACCTGTTCTTTCACTGTTGTTTTCCTTCTGATGTGACTGTGGAGTAGCTTTGGTTCGGTCTTGGCTTTGTTTGCTATATCATTTTCAAAATTTTTCTCTGCTTCTCTTCTCACCCTGACGTACTCATTCCTGGTTCTCTGGTATCTCTCCCTGCTTTCTGGTGTTCTGTTATTCCGGAAGTTCCTCCACGCCTTTTTGTTCAGTTTCTTCGCTTCCATACATGCCCTATTATACCATGGATTCTTCTGTTGCTTCTCGGATTTTTCCCTTTGGGCCGGGATGAACCTGTTTACTGCCTCCTGACACTTTTGGGTAACATAGTCCATCATACCCTGTACAGACTTGTCTCTGAGGTCTGTGTCCCAAGGTATTTCACTTAGGAAACTTCTCATCTGTTCATAATTCCCCTTTCGGTATGCCAGCCTTTTGATTCCTAGTTCTTTTTGGGGGAGATAAGTCCTAGCTCTACCAGGTACTCAAAGTTCAATACACTGTGGTCACTCATTCCCAAGGGCGCTTCCATCTTAACTTCCCTTATATCCCATTCATTTAGGGTAAATATCAAATCAAGCATTGCTGGTTCATCTTCTCCTCTCATTCTTGTTGGCTCTTTGGTATGCTGGCTTAGAAAGTTTCTTGTTGCCACGTCCAGCAGCTTAGCTCTCCATGTTTCTGGTCCTCCATGCGGGTCTCTGTTCTTCCAATCTATCTTCCCATGGTTGAAGTCTCCCATAATTAGTAGTCCAGATCCATTCCTGCTAGCAACAGAAGCTGCTCTTTCTATTATGTTAATGGTGGCCATGTTGTTTCTATCATATTCCTGTCTAGGTCTTCTGTCATTTGGTGGTGGTGTGTGTGTGCGCGTGCGTGCTTGTGTAAGCATGACACCTACCACTTAGTATGGGAAAGTGACGTGTAGCACTTCATGCTTCACACACTAGCCTGGTTGTACACGTTGTTTTGTAGAATAGTTATTCAACCAGTCACTTTTTATGTGAATCTGGTCTTAAAGTTGTGGATGAAAGTGGCTTCCTTCTTCTCTCAATACATTCCATCTCTTGACCACCCATACAGGGTACGAGAACTTCCTTACATTTCTTCGACTCACTCGCGTTTCCAGCTTCCACTTATGTCCTCTCATTCCACCTTCTATCATATTGAAAGAGACTTTTCTACCTTGTCTTTTCCCCTCAGTATCTTGTATGTTCCAATCATGTTACCTCATTTTCTTCTCTCCTCCACGGTTGAGAGGTCTAGTTCCCTTAATTTATCCTCATCGGTAGTCCTCTTGGCTCCGGGCTCC
>NC_059599.1:3771786-3816786 GCF_020424385.1 Procambarus clarkii
CCAGGAGCTTACACAAATCCCTCAAGAACACTGGTACCCAAACTGGGGGCCATGGCCCCTTAGAGGGTTTGTTTACAACATGTAAGGGGCCATAAGCGGAGGCAGTGTGCAGGTTATGATATCAAAGAGTAGAGGGGCAGTAACCTGCTGGTGGTGTGAGCCCACAGGAGGGTAGAGGGGCAGTAACCTGCTGGTGGTGTGAGCCCACAGGAGGGTAGAGGGGCAGTAACCAGCTGGTGGTGTGAGCCCACAGGAGGGTAGAGGGGCAGTAACCTGGTGGTGGTGTGAGCCCACAGGAGGGTAGAGGGGCAGTAACCTGGTGGTGGTGTGAGCCCACAGGAGGGTAGAGGGGCAGTAACCTGGTGGTGGTGAGAGCCCACAGGAGGGTAGAGGGGCAGTAACCTGGTGGTGGTGTGAGCCCACAGGAGGGTAGAGGGGCAGTAACCTGCTGGTGGTGTGAGCCCACAGGAGGGTAGAGGGGCAGTAACCTGGTGGTGGTGTGAGCCCACAGGAGGGTAGAGGGGCAGTAACCTGGTGGTGGTGTGAGCCCACAGGAGGGTAGAGGGGCAGTAACCTGGTGGTGGTGTGGGCCCACAGGAGGGTAGAGGGGCAGTAACCTGGTGGTGGTGTGAGCCCACAGGAGGGTAGAGGGGCAGTAACCTGGTGGTGGTGTGAGCCCACAGGAGGGTAGAGGGGCAGTAAACCTGGTGGTGGTGTGAGCCCACAGGAGGGTAGAGGGGCAGTAACCTGGTGGTGGTGTGAGCCCACAGGAGGGTAGAGGGGCAGTAACCTGGTGGTGGTGTGAGCCCACAGGAGGGTAGAGGGGCAGTAACCTGGTGGTGGTGTGAGCCCACAGGAGGGTAGAGGGGCAGTAACCTGGTGGTGGTGTGAGCCCACAGGAGGGTAGAGAGGCAGTAACCTGGTGGTGGTGTGAGCCCACAGGAGGGTAGAGAGGCAGTAACCTGGTGGTGGTGTGAGCCCACAGGTGACTAAAAATGTTTTTAATAGACTGTAGGGACCATTAATAAGAACGGTATATATGAAAAAAATGGATAATAATCACTAAAAGTTTGGGATCCACTTCTCTACAATGTCAACATTCTAAATATAACAAAAAATGGATCAGTATTCCTCTAGCATTTACTCAATACACCAACGAAACCTGTACATCTTTGTTCAATCATGGCAGTTTTATTTACATTTATTAAAACTTCATAAATTCCGAAGCAGAGCGAGTGTGTTTAGAGCAATAATGACCTTGGTAGTGTTTAGAATCGAAGCTCATAAATGTCACTGGGTAAATGTAAACAAAGCCATCATGACTGTTGAAAGATGTACAGGTTTAGTAAGTGGATCGTAAGTGGATCTTAAATGGATCGTAAGTGGATCGTAAGTGGATCTTAAATGGATCGCAAGTGGATCGTAAGTGGACACAAAATATTGTTCCGAACAGTTAGCGGAGTTTGGGGCAGGCGTTGCGCCCTATGGGTCAGCCTTGAGGACAAACTTATTAAAACTTGCAAAAAGAGAATGGGTGCTCCCAGCGGGAGGGTAAACCCGGGTAATTACAGCGTGGAGCCATGCGTAAGTTCTCACACTGTCTCCCTCTCTGTTTCTCCATGCCTGTGTGCTCGCCTTGATGTGCTGGCTGGGTCGAGCTACGGCTCTTGGCCCCCGTCTTCCGAACGTTCTTCAATTAATCCAATGACTCATTTCGAATGATTCATTGGACTCGAATTACAATGATTCAATGACTCATTTCGAATGATTCATTGGACTCGAATTACAATGATTCAATGACTCCAATCACGCATATCCCCCCCCTTACTCTTCTTAAACCATGTGTAATAAGGTCCAGTTCCCCCTCAGTCTTTCCTCATAGCTCAAGCCCTTCAACTCGAGAACTAGTTTAGTTGCATATCTCGGGACTTTTTCTAGCTGCTCTTTGTCCTTTTTTTATGCACAACAGACTTATGAAGGCAACAGTGATATTTTTACAGATTTCTGAAGGCTACAGTGATACTTTTACAGATTTCTGAAGGCTACAGTGATGCTTTTTACAGATTTCTGAAGGCAACAGTGATATTTTTACAGATTTCTGAAGGCTACAGTGATACTTTTACAGATTTCTGAAGGCTACAGTGATGTTTTTACAGATTTCTGAAGGCTACAGTGATGTTTTTTACAGATTTCTGAAGGCAACAGTGATATTTTTACAGACTTCTGAAGGCTACAGTGATGCTTTTTACAGATTTCTGAAGGCAACAGTGATATTTTTACAGATTTCTGAAGGCAACAGTGATATTTTTACAGATTTCTGAAGGCAACAGTGATATTTTTACAGATTCCTGAAGGCAACACTGATGTTGACCAGTATGTCATATGCAGCTGTTGTTAGTCTGCCAATATGGGACTCCTGGCATCAGAGCTGCGGGTTATGTCCACTCCCAGATCTTTCGTATAGAGAAAAATATAATTACCACGGCGCCCCATAACAAAGGGTGAAGGGTGACACTTGCGTGACCGACCCCTCTCCACCCCCAACCCTCCCCCCCCTCCTCCATGCCACATATTGTAAAAAAAATAGATCTCTTGATTCCAATTTCCTTTAATCTCCCTCGTCGCTACCACCAGACTATGTTACCACCACACCACACTACCACCACACCACAAGAGATCGAGGAGGATAATAGGCCACAGAGAAACTGAGTGCCATGCTCTAGGGAGGGAGAGGCAGGGAGGGAGGGAGGGGGGGGGGAGGGAGAGAGGAGAGAGAGAGAGAGAGAGAGGAGAGAGAGAGAGAGAGAGAGAGAGAGAGAGAGAGAGAGAGAGAGAGAGAGAGAGAGAGAGAGAGAGAGAGAGAGAGAGAGAGAGAGAGAGAGAGAGAGAGAGAGAGAGAGAGAGAGAGAGAGAGAGAGGGGAGAGAGAGAGAGAGATGCTCCACATGTAAGGAGCGTGGCATGCTCTAGAGAGAGGGAGCACTGATATGCTCCATGGAGATGGGAATGACATGTTCTAGGAATCTAGGGAGATGGAGCACCTACATTCCCTCACAGAGAGGAAGGAGGAGCATCAACTTGCCCCACAGAAAGACCATCGTAGGTCACACCAACGCCCCCACAACTAGGGGTCAGATTCACGAAGCAGTTACGCAAGTACTTGCGACCGTGTACATCTTTCCTCAATCTTTGACGGCTTTGGTTACATTTATTAAACAGTTTACAAGCATGAAAACTTGCCAATCAACTGTTGTTATTGTTATAAAGAGCCTCCTGGTGCTTCGGAGCTCATTAACTGTTTAATAATTGTAAACAAAGCCGCCTAAGATTGAGAAAAAAAGATGCACAGGGGCCAGATTCACGAAAGCACTTACGCAAGCACTTACGAACGTGTACAACTTTCCTCAATCTTTGACGGCTTTGGTTACATTTATTAAACAGTTTACAAGCATGAAAACTTCCCAATCAACTGTTGTTATTGTTATAAACAGCCTCCTGGTGCTTCGGAGCTTATCAACTATTTAATAATTGTAAACAAAGCCGCCAAAGATTGAGAAAAGATGTACAGGTTCGTAAGTGCATGCGTAACTGCTTCGTGAATCTGGCTTCTGGACCACACCAACGCTCTTCCAAACTTACCCAATTTGGTTCTGGAACCCCTCCCTAACCCCCCCCCCACCCAACCCCCCAACCCCCACGCCTCCCTCCTTTAAAAAATATAATCACTCTGATGTAATCTGTGCGACCAGACTGGCAGAGTGACTGACTGCCCGACACACACAGATCGATTACAAAGCTGGTCGAGGTAATTACCCTTCCCCTTACCTTCTAAAGTACGGGCTCACCATAGCCCGTGCTACTTGGAACTTTTTGTTCCAGGTAGCGAATCTTTTAACAACAACAACCTTCTAAACTCACCACCACCGGGCTCCCTAATGCTCACATCTCCACGGTCAGGGCTCATCAGGGCCCTTCACGCACCCACTGGCGGAACCTGTACATCTTTCCCCCCACCCCCCCAATCACGGCGGCTTTGTTTACAGTCAGGTGAGAGGGTTGTTTACAACAATAAGCTTGCGTTGTGACGTTTCCAAGCTCGTAAACTGTTTGATGAATGTAAACAAAGCCGACATGATTGAGGAAAGATGTACAGGCTTCGTAAGGTGGGTGTGTAAATATTTGATGAATCTTGGTCCAGTGGGTTTTTGTTTTCGTATCAATGCAAACAAGTTCCCCTGACGTTGGGATAGAGAGCAGCGCTATCTTGAGGTTATCTTGAGATGATTTCGGGGCTTTTTTTTTTTTTTTTTTTTTTTTTTTTAGTGTCCCCGCGGCCCGGTCCTGGACCAGGCCTCCACCCCCAGGAAGCAGCCCGTGACAGCTGACTAACACCCAGGTACCTATTTTACTGCTAGGTAACAGGGGCATAGGGTGAAAGAAACTCTGCCCACTGTTTCTCGCCGGCGCCTGGGATCGAACCCGAGACCAGAGGATCACAAGTCCCGCGTGCTGTCCGCTCGGCCGACCGGCTCCCGTGGAGAAAATAATATTTAAACCAGGCCAGGCTAACTGGTGACTGATCGTTCCTCTGACACGTGTAACAACGAGGTCATTACAGTTGCATATTGACCTAATACTTGGGTTTACTATCTGGGTTCGACTTATGAAAATAGCCCAAACCGGAGGAGATAGAGCTCTGTGGCCAAACGGGATTTACTCTTACAGAATTAACACAAAACTATTAGTCTGTCTCCTATCCTCTGACCAGAGAAAAAGAGGCTTCACAAACCATACTAAACTGCTTTCTGGGTCGCACTGGGGGGGGGGGGGTGCAGAATTCAATGTCCCCGCGCTAATATATAACAATATTAATTTATATTTGAGCGAATCCCTGTTTTGAATGAAGAACATGTTAAAATTGATGAATGCGTCTTTGGGGTCGACGGCTGGATGGAATGGACTTGGTCTGAGGACGGGTTGTGTTGGAACAAAATTCGTCAGTGAAGCACTTGTTCCGGAAGTGTTCGAACGACATCAGTTGTGTGTCGTGTGTAAACCGTTTTTCATTCATAAACACCTGGGGGGGTTGGCGGGTGGATGGAATGGACTTTGGCCTTTGTTTATGAGAACGGGCTGAACTAGACGTAAATTGGAGAATGAGGTTCAATCACAAGATGGAAAATATATAAAATTGCGATTAATATTACATAGGGCTGAGAAAGTTTAAAAGAAGCTTGACACTAAACGAATGATGAGACAGTTCAAAAGGCTGAACAAGTTTGAGGCATAAAAGCGGGCCGAGAGCGTATTGAGATTAAAACATGAAGTTGAAAAACATTTACAAATCTCAATAAAAGGAGAGAAAGTGCTGTACAGTTGAGTATGTTAAATCAAATTTAAATTTACGTAAATTTACGTAAATGTGCTTTACGTAAAGGCACATCACACCATGGCAGGTGAGTCAACAGGTGAGTAAGGTCAAGCCTGGTGAGTAAGGTAGATTAGGCGAAAACATGAAAATTAACGCCATAGTGAATAGCAAAGAGTAAGGCTGAGTAAGGCGGGCGAATAGTGGTGTCTTCAGATGGTGAATAGACCTGAGTACCAGAGACTCAGGACGTAGAGTGAGTAAGCTGCCATGATGCAGGGGGAGTGGGGGGGCACGAGAATGGGTTACATAATGCAGGCAGGGTGGGTATACAGCGTGTCCAGGGTGGGTATACAGCGTGCCCAGGGTGGGTATACAGCATGCCCAGGGTGGGTATACAGCGTGCCCAGGGTGGGTATACAGCGTGTCCAGGGTGGGTATACAGCGTGCCCAGGGTGGGTATATAGCGTGCCCAGGGTGGGTATACAGCGTGCCCAGGGTGGGTATACAGCGTGCCCTGTCGGAAAATCCGACACCATTTAATATATCATACAGACAGATAATAATTTCTGCTGTATTACCAACAAGTTACCCATAGAAAACGTAACTTGTAGTGGAATTACCGTTTAAAGAAAACGGGATATCATCACCACATACTATTATAATTCACCACCTATTATGGTGGGAATTATTCTTAAATACATTAGTCTTTGGACTTTACCATCATAAAACATCTTATATAAATTAACTTAATTATCAATATTAAAGTAGAGTAAATGTGACCCTTCTATCACTTTCTGACATCTGGACAAGTAGGCCAGGCGTCAGTGAGTGGGGGAGGAGGGCAGCGGTTGTTGTTTATTGAGACCAGAGGCTCACACGGGAGCAAATTCGGCTCCTGTTAAATTTACTTGGACGTAGTGTTATGGAACCCAAAGGTGTACCATTGTCAACACGCTGTCTACAAATACAAGTTAAGTGTCTATCCGAAACCCGTTTATCATTCATTTATGGCCATTAATGTCAGGATATAGGGTTAGCCGGTTAGAACGCGAAATCGCCTCATACTAAAGGTAATTAAGCCAGGTCTTTAATGTTCCATGTACTGTATAGTGTTTTCTCTGATATAGCTTGTCATATATAGGATTCTGGCTTCACAGCTAGCGCACTTTTGACAGGTCAAGACGAGGATGCAAGATTATGTGCACCAGTTACTGGGTGATAGAAGCTACCTCAAAGAGGATAATTTGGTGTCTACACTCTAGTTATACCTGGTGGACTAACCTGCTGTACTATAAGAGAAGGAACCTCATCAATGTATGTAGCTATTACTGTAGTTTGATTGGCTGCATATATATTAATTTAATAACCCCCTAATGTGTAGAGGATCGATTTGTGAGATTATGAGATTATTGCAGAAATACAGTCCACTTATCATTATACAAATTGCTATCGAAGTATATAAATTAACGTAAATATAAATTCATATAAATTAAATAAATATAAATCTCACAGGTCGGTTCCCACATTATTTGGTCCTTCAGAACCGGATTATTTGGTCATCTTCGAACCGGATGACGGATTATTTGATCCTTTGAACCCACATTTGGTCATCTTAGTACCGGATGAACCAGTTAACCAGTGGATTCATTAAATATACTAGTGCAGTGTTATTTAAACAAAGCCAACAGTCAAGACGGCAGCCTAGCCTCGAGGGAGCTCAGGAGCCTCCCTCAGCCCAGTTCAGCTTCGTCAGCGGTTTCATGCACACCCACAGATATTTGGTGGCGTGTTATTCTGTGAAATGACAGAGCTAATATAGAAGCCAGCCAAACTAGTGACTGTGTCTTCGCGAGATTGTTCACGGATTTCGTGGTGTTACATTTCGCGAGAGATTATCTACGAATTTTGTGGACTTTATTTCGCGAGGTCACTAATAATATTTAATACTTCTAGATAATATTAGAAGTTTCATAGAGGCTAATTAAGAGGCTATTATCAATAATTGTGTATATTATTTCTCCAAAATAGAGAATTATTTAATATAAATTGCACTAGTGTTCTCAATATAATATTTACTAATTGCCAACCCACAACAGGGTAGGATATGACTAGTTGAACTATTATCGTTCATCCTAGTCCCATTATTACCATAGTCAGTTGTACTATATGTTATGATCTCAGCCTACAGGAGAAACGAGTCTCCCTCCTTGAGAGTTGTTCAGCAAGCCTGACCTAACTAGAAGGTCTAGCAAGTATTGAGGTGATAACGCATATGTAAAATAGTTGGTTGGATATGTGTAACAGTTTGAGATTATGGGCAATGCAGAAGAAAATAGATAAATGACTGGCTAGGAGATGTGGACATTTTGCTGGAGGCTTGAGGCTCGCTTCTGGAGGACCTTGACCTCACTTGAGTGCCAGACATCGCAGGGGGAAGCCGCGCTCCGTTTGAGCTCCCGCCAGAAGGGAACCCCTAGTGATATATCTCGAAGAGAAGAGAAGTGTGCGGACGTACCAGCTGTGGAATCGAGCTGGGAACGTTGTGGTCTCAAGTCCTGGTCGACGAGCAGATATTAAATCGCCCAGAAGCATTATTGTGGGCTGCGTGGGAGCGCCCTGACCAGACGCCGTCAGAGGAAAAGCGCCCTCGACCAGTTAATCTGTGGTAAGCACGATATACGCCAGTTCATAGTGATTGCATTGTAGTTGGTCGTGTGCCCAGCGACAGTAGCAATGTTTATTTATAAGTTAGACATGTTTTAATAAGGCAGAAGGCCTGAAATAGGAGAGTGAAGAGGGAGGAACACGGAGCGACGTCCGTCCTCTCTGAGCTCTGGCGGACGACTGAGGGAGCCTGGCTCCGGATGGAGGAAGACCCTCCCAGCGAGTGAGGACGCCGCTGCCAGGCGAGGTGGAGTATGGACCCGCCCAAAACGGGGGAGTCCACTCTCACTGTATGTAGAGGACAGATAGAGGTTTGAGGCAAGCATATTGTGTGGTTATTTTGTTTATGTGTTAAAGGGGAACGTTTTATTGGAGTGTCGATGGGTTGCAGGTTTGTCTTTTGGGGAAGAAGTTGCTGAGAACTTCGAAGCCAGCAGATGAAGTAGCTGATGAGACTCCAAGGTAGTGGAGCAGAGGACCTCGAGCTGTGAGGAGAAGCAGCAGTGAAGAGGAGTGTCACGTGCTTCTGTAGAGGTGGTGAAGCACCATAGTTACTCGAGGAAACTTCATGGTGTAGCAGCCAAGAGAGCTGTGGAGGAGCCTAGCAGAAGGGTGAAGCACCGTAGTTGCTCAAGGAAACTTCATGATAGCAGCCTGGAGGAGCTGCAGAGGATCCTGGTAGTGAAGCCCGGAAGAACCTAAAGAAATAGGGTAGTGAACTTCCAGAGGTGGAAGGGGAAGTTCTGTTGGATTACTTGTAGGGAGTTGATAGTGTTTGGTTGTCAGTAGCGTGCAAGACGCAGTGAGAGGTGAGTGACTGTTGGCATTCTTATGTCAAGGAGTTTCTTATATTGAAGTATCAATGAACATTTATACTGGTATATGTTATTGCATTCAAATGCTGGTTTTCTATATATATATGTTATCTTGCTGATGGTGCAACAGTGTGTGGGCTTGACCAACTTGAGGAGGTTAATAGTACCAGGTGGTGAACCAGGAGTTGGGATACCACTTGATAAGCTGATAATAGAGTTCTGATGGTATTGGAGTGCAACCTGATTTGGATATTATAGAGTATAGGATTCATTATTATTATATGTGTGTATGTATCGTGTATGTGCTCTGTTCAGTAAATGTGTCACAATTTGCTGGTGTTTGCCCTTGTCCTAGTGAGGCTTCCCAGGAGGTAGTAAAGAAGGAGAGAGAGAGAGGAAGAACCATGAACCACTGCTGTGAACAGGGTAGGAGGTAATACTAGTAAGTCATAGGGGGATTGAGGAGATCATATCTCATAAGGAGAGAGTGGGGAGTCACAGCGGCTCGAGTGGGTGTGTGCACGTGACGACGAGGCTAAGTGTTGGAGCCGCATCCCTGAACGTGTGACGTTGAGCCCCTCTCCAAGAGCCAGAAGCGCCAAGGGTGATCTCCTAGTATAAGCACTCTACCGAGTTGTGGGTTGGGTTGTCCGTAGAGAAGGATCAACGACGACAACACCAACCAACCCACGAGTCTATAATAAATTGGGGGCCTGTCCGGGATAGTGAACTGACACACCCACACCCTGTCCAAGAGTGGATTTGTACACCCTTGCTGAAATAGATAAACTGTGTGAACGCAGGTGTATATTCTCTCTTGGGAAGACTCACAGGACAAAGATGGATAAGGTGCAAGCGTTTGTGGAGTCAGGCAAGCCTGAGGACTTGGAAGGTTGCACGAGGGATCAATTGAAACAAATAGCAGAAAAATGTGGCATCAGGTTGAAAGCATCTAAAGTAGCTGGGATGAAGGATGAGATCCTGAGGCAGTTGAGAGCCAAAAGTGAAGCGGCAGAACAAGGAGCCCAGAAAGGAGCTGAAAGTGGAAAGGAGGATGATGGGCAGGATGACGTGAGATCCCAGGGATCAAGTAGGAGCAGCAGGAGTAGCCGCAGTAGCAGGAGTAGCCGAAATAGGAGCTTGGAGAGATTCCAGTTAGAGCTCCAGATGCAGCAACAACGAGAGGACAAGGAGAGACAGTTCCAGCTGGAAAAGATGAAATTGGAACTCCAGATGAAAAATGAAGCCGAGAAAACCAAACTGGAAGTAGAAAAAGAGAAAACCAGAATAAGAGAACTGGAGTTGGAACAAGAGAAAGAAAAAGAGAAAGCAAGACTAGAGGTCGAAAAAGAAAAAGCCCAGGTCGAAAAAGAAAAAGAGAGAACAAAACAAATGCAGATAGAAGCGAATAGAACCTTGGCTGAACAAAGGATTGAACATGGGTTGCCAGAGAGCACCACCCAGGTATCACACCCACCAGATGTTAGGGTTAGGGAGAAGGACATTCCCTTGTTTGTTCCCGAAGAGGCAGAGAGCTTCTTCGAGCATTTTGAGAAAGTAGCCAGTATCAAGGAGTGGCCACAGGAGGAATGGGCCCAGTTGGTCCAGTTAAGATTGACCGGTGCAGCCAGGGAGGCATACACCCAATTGTCACTGGAAGAGTGCCAGGATTATGCCACAGTAAAGAGCAGCATATTGCGCTCGTTTCAGTTAACCCCAGAAGCTTATAGGAAGCGCTTCAGAGAGATGATCAAAGTTGGAGCGTGTACGTTTGCTGAGACAGCAAGGGATCTGGAAAGACGATTCCAGAAGTGGATTGAGGCTGCTGGAGTTGGATCTTATGCTGACCTGAAGCAACTGATGGTCATGGAGAAGTTCTTGGAGATGATGCATCCCGAAACAAAGTTCAAGATCCAAGAAGCAGGGATAATGGAGGTGAACGATGCCGCAGATAGGGCGGATATGATTACTGAAGCGTACAAGAGCTTAAGGGAGAACAGAGTGAGAAGTGAGGCGAGATGCAGCAATGGCAGATCCAATGGAGTCTGGGGAGGAAGAAATTATGAGAAACCCAGAAGAGTCTGGGGTGAGAAAAATTTTGATAAATGGGCAGATAAAAGTAAGTACCCTAAAGCTCAGAAGAGTAGGTCGCGCACTTCATCTGAAAGTGAAGATGGAGGAGCTAAACGAGAAACTGATCGGTATCCGGGAAATCAAGAGTCCAGTAAAGCTCCACAGAGTACGAGTAGTACGTCTGGCCCGAGGAACTCCAATACGAGTGGGCAGAGTCAGAGCCGCTTTGGTACATATAGAAGAGATTTTTCCCAGATGAGATGTTACAATTGTAACGGATTGGGTCACGTGATGCGAGATTGTCGGCAGGGCAAGAGAGTTGTGACCCTGGCCATGTGTGACCCCCGAAGTAAATATACTAATGTGTTCCGAGACAAACCACAAAAGATGAACTTAGTGAACGAGAGGTATAGGCCATTCATGAGCAAAGGTTGGATCAGTGTAGGAGGCCAACCTGAGGTAGAAGTTGGTATCTTAAGAGATACCGGAGCTAATCAGAGCTTGATTGCGAGAAGCCTGATTGGGAATGATCGACGGTTAGCTGGCAGTGGGAAGATGAAAGTATATGGGTTATTGTCGGAGAGTGACATGCCCGTATGTGCTGTCCAGCTAAGGTCGGAATATGTGTCGGCAGAGGTGATGTTGGGAGTGTGCCCCGACATACCTATTCCAGGAGTCCAAGTGATCCTGGGGAATGACTTGTGCGGGACAAAGGTGTTGCCAAGAGTCATGGCGGAGACTGTGCCAGAGGAGTGCCCAGAAGGCCATGGCACGGTTGGGACACCTGAGAGTGTGAACCTGACTGACATCCGAGGGGATGAGTCAGGAGACCGCCAAGCCATTGAGTACCCTGTCTCGGTAGTGACGAAGGCAGAGGTGGCCGACGAGGAAGACACTGGAGAAGGTGAGACAGTGTCGATTCAGCCAGTGGAAGAGATCGATGTAGATATAGCACGGCTGTTTGATGAAGGTCCAGCCCAGAAAAATGAAGTCTCGGTGAGGTCGAAAGTGAAGATGGCCCAGCCGAAGAAGAATACTGTGAAGAGAGTTGACCTGAGTAGAGCCCAGACTGCTGAAATTAAGGGTCGGAAGGTGAACGCAACTGTGCTGAGTAGGAATGAGGAAAGATGTGGACAGACTGAAGACGAGAGTAGAGCGTCAAGTGGTCCACGAGCACAGAGGCATATGGATAATGGAGTTAAGTTGTGGGAGATGTCAGGAGTCAACATGTTCCACAGAAAACGTGAAGAAGAGATAGTGAAGAAGAGTAATAGCCGGGAAAATGAAAGGAGAAGAGACAGTATGTGTGGAGAGATGCCTACGAGCACTCTAGGAGAGGTAAAGCGATATGTACGGTCGAGTGCTGTTGGATGTAGTACAGTGCTCGAAGAAACTTTTAGGGAACGAAGAAGAGTTGAAGGAGAAGAGATGGAGTGGTATAGAAGTGAAAAGTGTAGGAAGAGGATGATGATGCAAGCATGGATGGATAGAAGAAAGCCGAGGACTCGATGGAAGTCAGACAGGATGAGATCTCAGATAAATGAGGAGACGAAAAGGAGGAGCGTCGGTGAAGACGATGGAGTGAAGTATGATGACAGGAGACGAAAGTATAATGGCAGTAGATGGAAGAGTGAAGACGACAGAGGAGGTACAGACAGTAGATGTCTGACTCTGGACGTGAAGAGAAGACGAGGAAACGGAGGGTGGAGACAGTAAGTAGAGTGGGCCAATGGATTGCAGGCGTCCAAGGAGGACAGCCTAGCCAAGAGGTGCCAGAGAAGTCAAATCGTTTGTGAGAAGACCATGTTTCTGGAGAGTTGTGAGCCGGATGTTGCAAGGTGCAACGAATTATTTGTAGACTCCTAAGAGAGTATATGGGGTGAAGAACGAGACAGTGTGGTGGCGGATGTATTATCCCGAGCTTTGCCACTGGAATAACTCTCAAAAATAAGGGGAGGGGAGTGTTATGATCTCAGCCTACAGGAGAAACGAGTCTCCCTCCTTGAGAGTTGTTCAGCAAGCCTGACCTAACTAGAAGGTCTAGCAAGTATTGAGGTGATAACGCATATGTAAAATAGTTGGTTGGATATGTGTAACAGTTTGAGATTATGGGCAATGCAGAAGAAAATAGATAAATGACTGGCTAGGAGATGTGGACATTTTGCTGGAGGCTTGAGGCTCGCTTCTGGAGGACCTTGACCTCACTTGAGTGCCAGACATCGCAGGGGGAAGCCGCGCTCCGTTTGAGCTCCCGCCAGAAGGGAACCCCTAGTGATATATCTCGAAGAGAAGAGAAGTGTGCGGACGTACCAGCTGTGGAATCGAGCTGGGAACGTTGTGGTCTCAAGTCCTGGTCGACGAGCAGATATTAAATCGCCCAGAAGCATTATTGTGGGCTGCGTGGGAGCGCCCTGACCAGACGCCGTCAGAGGAAAAGCGCCCTCGACCAGTTAATCTGTGGTAAGCACGATATACGCCAGTTCATAGTGATTGCATTGTAGTTGGTCGTGTGCCCAGCGACAGTAGCAATGTTTATTTATAAGTTAGACATGTTTTAATAAGGCAGAAGGCCTGAAATAGGAGAGTGAAGAGGGAGGAACACGGAGCGACGTCCGTCCTCTCTGAGCTCTGGCGGACGACTGAGGGAGCCTGGCTCCGGATGGAGGAAGACCCTCCCAGCGAGTGAGGACGCCGCCGCCAGGCGAGGTGGAGTATGGACCCGCCCAAAACGGGGGAGTCCACTCTCACTGTATGTAGAGGACAGATAGAGGTTTGAGGCAAGCATATTGTGTGGTTATTTTGTTTATGTGTTAAAGGGGAACGTTTTATTGGAGTGTCGATGGGTTGCAGGTTTGTCTTTTGGGGAAGAAGTTGCTGAGAACTTCGAAGCCAGCAGATGAAGTAGCTGATGAGACTCCAAGGTAGTGGAGCAGAGGACCTCGAGCTGTGAGGAGAAGCAGCAGTGAAGAGGAGTGTCACGTGCTTCTGTAGAGGTGGTGAAGCACCATAGTTACTCGAGGAAACTTCATGGTGTAGCAGCCAAGAGAGCTGTGGAGGAGCCTAGCAGAAGGGTGAAGCACCGTAGTTGCTCAAGGAAACTTCATGATAGCAGCCTGGAGGAGCTGCAGAGGATCCTGGTAGTGAAGCCCGGAAGAACCTAAAGAAATAGGGTAGTGAACTTCCAGAGGTGGAAGGGGAAGTTCTGTTGGATTACTTGTAGGGAGTTGATAGTGTTTGGTTGTCAGTAGCGTGCAAGACGCAGTGAGAGGTGAGTGACTGTTGGCATTCTTATGTCAAGGAGTTTCTTATATTGAAGTATCAATGAACATTTATACTGGTATATGTTATTGCATTCAAATGCTGGTTTTCTATATATATATGTTATCTTGCTGATGGTGCAACAGTGTGTGGGCTTGACCAACTTGAGGAGGTTAATAGTACCAGGTGGTGAACCAGGAGTTGGGATACCACTTGATAAGCTGATAATAGAGTTCTGATGGTATTGGAGTGCAACCTGATTTGGATATTATAGAGTATAGGATTCATTATTATTATATGTGTGTATGTATCGTGTATGTGCTCTGTTCAGTAAATGTGTCACAATTTGCTGGTGTTTGCCCTTGTCCTAGTGAGGCTTCCCAGGAGGTAGTAAAGAAGGAGAGAGAGAGAGGAAGAACCATGAACCACTGCTGTGAACAGGGTAGGAGGTAATACTAGTAAGTCATAGGGGGATTGAGGAGATCATATCTCATAAGGAGAGAGTGGGGAGTCACAGCGGCTCGAGTGGGTGTGTGCACGTGACGACGAGGCTAAGTGTTGGAGCCGCATCCCCTGAACGTGTGACGTTGAGCCCCTCTCCAAGAGCCAGAAGCGCCAAGGGTGATCTCCTAGTATAAGCACTCTACCGAGTTGTGGGTTGGGTTGTCCGTAGAGAAGGATCAACGACGACAACACCAACCAACCCACAGTATATAATAATATTGATTAACCTAGCACCATTAATGAATGGTCCAGACCCTATTTTGGGTGTAATTTTTATCAACTCGAGTTGAGTTGTATATATAATAATTTACTTATGATCATTACACCTTTGAGTGATTAATTAGTGTCTCTACCATCCTAGGGTGATATAGAAGAGCTAACCTAAAGGTACTTCCAGTGACACTGGTTTATCACTCAAATCATTAGTGTGTATGATTGTATATATATAATGTGTATTAATTTTAAGTGCTAACCTCTAGTAGAGGTAGGATTATTGCCTAGTGAGTGCAGATTTTACCCTAGGCTACCATTAGTGTTTGTTCAGTATTATGAGCAGCCCAAGTACAAGTCCCACAAGGCTTCACCTACGAGCCAGTATGGATAATGCAGGGAGAATGAAAAGAACCCTTGCAGGTCTTAAAGACCACTTAACAAGACAGATCAAGAAATGTGAAGATTTGTCACAACAATCAACAGTTGATTATGCTGACCTGGAAAGCTATTATCAAGCAGCTGCAGGTAAATTTGAGCAAATCAAATGCCAAATGGCTGTCCTTGTGGGGACAGACTACTACCATCGATTCATCGGTAGCCCTACTAAATATCAGGGTATAACCATGTTAAACTCTGCAGGAGGTAAATTACTCTCAGGCCCAGTATCAAGCCTGAGGAGACCTATGCCTGCAGATAAACAATACCAATAGAATCTGAATTTGTCAGCTGATTATATTTCTCCAGTAGCATTATACTAAGGAGATTACAGCTGACTATACCAACAGAGGTTGATGTTAGTATCATCATTTGAAGCTGAAGATGAGTTCATGAGGCTTCAGTGGCAAGTCAGTGAACAGTAGCCTAAAACAGCTACAAGTCACTGCGACCAATGTCACTGAACCCACTGCAGTCTCAGAACCATACTTTACTTTAATGATGAGCTATTCAATCTTCTGAATCAATTAACTAAATTAAACCCCAATAAATCTGATGACTGATTTGATACATTTATTATTTAATCAAGATGTATTCCATGGGCCTCAGTGTTTATATATCAGTGACCAGTTACCTGAAGAAACTTCAAGTTATATCTAATGTCACTGATCTCACTGCAGTCCTTGAATCATACTTGACTGTAGTACTTGATCACATTCAGTCTTCTGGGTTAAATAATATGTAATAAGGCTTGAATATTAGCCTTTCAAGAGTTAACAGGGAAATGAGATCGCATTAGACTTCTAACCCCTACAACTCTAGTACGGGACATCCGTCCTGTACGAACAGACGCACAAATGTGTGATTACTAACTACTAACATCAAATTAATCTAATAATTCGAAGGAGGAGTATCGGTGTTCGTCTGTTCTAATTAGGACTTCGACCCGTGAGCAGCCCCTGGGGAATTATGTCGGAAAATCCGACACCATTTAATATATCATACAGACAGATAATAATTTCTGCTGTATTACCAACAAGTTACCCATAGAAAACGTAACTTGTAGTGGAATTACCGTTTAAAGAAAACGGGATATCATCACCACATACTATTATAATTCACCACCTATTATGGTGGGAATTATTCTTAAATACATTAGTCTTTGGACTTTACCATCATAAAAACATCTTATATAAATTAACTTAATTATCAATATTAAAGTAGAGTAAATGTGACCCTTCTATCACTTTCTGACATCTGGACAAGTAGGCCAGGCGTCAGTGAGTGGGGGAGGAGGGCAGCGGTTGTTGTTTATTGAGACCAGAGGCTCACACGGGAGCAAATTCGGCTCCTGTTAAATTTACTTGGACGTAGTGTTATGGAACCCAAAGGTGTACCATTGTCAACACGCTGTCTACAAATACAAGTTAAGTGTCTATCCGAAACCCGTTTATCATTCATTTATGGCCATTAATGTCAGGATATAGGGTTAGCCGGTTAGAACGCGAAATCGCCTCATACTAAAGGTAATTAAGCCAGGTCTTTAATGTTCCATGTACTGTATAGTGTTTTCTCTGATATAGCTTGTCATATATAGGATTCTGGCTTCACAGCTAGCGCACTTTTGACAGGTCAAGACGAGGATGCAAGATTATGTGCACCAGTTACTGGGTGATAGAAGCTACCTCAAAGAGGATAATTTGGTGTCTACACTCTAGTTATACCTGGTGGACTAACCTGCTGTACTATAAGAGAAGGAACCTCATCAATGTATGTAGCTATTACTGTAGTTTGATTGGCTGCATATATATTAATTTAATAACCCCCCTAATGTGTAGAGGATCGATTTGTGAGATTATGAGATTATTGCAGAAATACAGTCCACTTATCATTATACAAATTGCTATCGAAGTATATAAATTAACGTAAATATAAATTCATATAAATTAAATAAATATAAATCTCACAGGTCGGTTCCCACATGCCCAGGGTGGGTATACAGCGTGCCCAGGGTGGGTATACAGCGTGCCCAGGGTGGGTATACAGCGTGCCCAGGGTGGGTATACAGCGTGCCCAGGGTGGGTATACAGCGTGTCCAGGGTGGGTATACAGCGTGCCCAGGGTGGGTATACAGCATGCCCAGGGTGGGTATACAGCGTGCCCAGGGTGGGTATACAGCGTGTCCAGGGTGGGTATACAGCGTGCCCAGGGTGGGTATATAGCGTGCCCAGGGTGGGTATACAGCGTGCCCAGGGTGGGTATACAGCGTGCCCAGGGTGGGTATACAGCGTGCCTAGGGTGGGTATACAGCGTGCCCAGGGTGGGTATACAGCGTGCCCAGGGTGGGTATACAGCGTGCCCAGGGTGGGTATACAGCGTGCCCACACCAGCAGACTCGCTAATAGAGAGACAAAAACTTGACCACCTACTTCATCACCCACTTAATACACTCTCCCCCCCCCCCCCCCCCCACAACACCCCCCTCCCCCACAACACCCTCCCCTCCCTCCCCCCCTCACCCCATGTCCTTCACTATGTACTCTTGTAGCTAATCGCTAAATACCTTACCTTACCTTACATAATAATATTACCTTGCATAACAACCTTGTTAATACACAACCATCTTACCTTCATAATACCGTTTCTTTCTTTCTTCAAGGTTAAGGTAAGTAACCTTACCTAAGGTTACTTACCTAACCTTAGGTAAGGTAATTCATCTTACCTTCACCTTACTAATCCTTACCTAACCATACCAAAATCTCACCTTATGTGTTAACCTAATCTCTATAACCTAATCTTGCCTAGCCTTGGTTAGCCTAACCTGAACTAATGTAAACAAAAGGAAAGCTAAAGAATCCCCGCACTCAAGCTGGCTAAGCTGGAGTGTGAGTGTGTATCATCACACTCAAGTTAGCTAAGCTGGAGTGTGAGTGTGTATCGTCACACTCAAGTTGGCTAAGCCGCCAGCGACATAATCCGCTATACAACGACGATTGACTGATCATCAATCAATCAATTAGTGTACAGAAGTATTTTGTACAGAAGGAAAAATGGCAATTAAAAAAAAAAGGGATTTGTGCAGCCAAACTGTTCACTGGAGACGACCACTAACGACCACTGTGGCAATTAGCGACATGAGGAGCCAAACTGTTCACTGGAGACGACCACTAACGACCACTGTGGCAATTAGCGACATGAGGAGCCAAACTGTTCACTGGAGACAACCACTAACGACCACTGTGGCAATTAGCGACATGAGGGGCAGAACGCGGCTGTTCATTGTACCACTGAACACGACCAGGATTCATCGAACATTTACGCCATCCCTTACGAAACCTCTACATCATCTTTCCTCAATCATGGCGGCATTGTTTATACATTTATTAAACAGTTTATGAGTTTGCAAACTTCACAACCCTGGATTACTGTAGTGGTATAAACAATCTCTTACTGTCTAAACCGTTTAATAAATGTAAACAAGGCCGACTATATTGAGGAAAGATGTACATTTTTCGTAAGTGCAGGAAGTACATTTAAATCTTAAGCATTTACATAAAATTCATAATGTAAACCCATTTGTTTTCATTTTGATGTTTAAGTAAAGTTTAATTTGCAATTTTGTGGCAAAACTGTGGTTGGAGGCCTGGGGCCAGATTCACGAAAGCACTTACGCAAACACTTACGAACCTGTACATCTTTTCTCAATCTTTGGCGGCTTTGTTTCCAATTATTAAACGGTTAATGAGCTCCAAAGCACCAGGAGGCTGTTTATAACAATAACAACAGTTGAATGGGAAGTTTTCATGCTTGTAAACTGTTTAGTAAATGTAACCAAAGCCGTCAAAGATTGAGGAAAGATGTACACGTTCGTAAGTGTTTGCGTAAGTGCTTTCTTGAATCTGGCCCCAGGATCTGTTGCGGTTAGCACCACTAGACTTCTCATGGTGAACTGTGGTTGGATGGGGAGTGTCATAGGTTGGTGGTGGGGGGGGGGCGACCCTTCCCCCATGTTTTTAAGTAAGATTAGCTCCTATTGCGCCAACCAACGACGCCTATAGTCTCAAATTTGAGTATCATTGTCTATAGTGTTTAATCAGATTTTTCAGCATACATAGGCATGTGCCAGTGCAGACTGCTTATCACATGCCTCTGTATGACTAACCATCCTGTGTGATGGGGATTTTTTAGCATCACCTAGTTAGCTTTTTTGACACACTGTACTCCACTTCATATAGTCTAGGGTAGCTGCACTAATGCAGATGTACCTCATGTATTAATAAAAAAAAATCAATCCCCGACCGTCCAAGTGGTTGGGCACCATTCCTTCCCCCCGTCCCATCCCAAGTCCTTATAATGACCCCTTCCCAGTGCTATATATTCGTAATGGCTTGGCGCTTTCCCTTGAAAATTTACTTCCCTTCTCGTCTCCTTTCTAGTAAGTACATTTGAAGAGCTTTGAGACGATCCCAATAATTTAGGTGCTTTATCGCGTCTATGTATCCCGTATATGTTCTCTGTAATCCTTCTATTTCAGCAATCTCTCCTGCTCTGAAGGGGGAAGTGAGTACTGAGCAGTACTCAAGACTGGATGGCGCAAGTGATTTGAAGAGTACAACCATTGGATGGGATCCCTGGATTCTCGTAATTCTCGTAGATAAAGTTCTCGTAATCCATCCTATCATTTTTCTGGCTGACGCAATATTTGCTTGGTTATGTTCCCTAAACGTTTTGTCGTCAGACATCATTATTCCCATATCATTTACATGCTGCTTTCTTGCTATGCGCAGATTTGACTGTGTTTTGTACCCCTGCATTATGTTTAAGGTCCTCATTTGAACCGTACCTGAGTACCTGGAATTTATCAGTTTACCTGTAATTTATCAACTACTATGATGTCTTTAATAAAAGTTTAGTTTTCACGGAATTTTCAAAAGGTTTTAATCTGCTTATATAACTGGAGCTTTGCAATTACTTTATTAACTCTGGTGTTCTTGAAGATATCCTCATTATGCACCCAAAATTAGCCTGTGCTGATCACATGCCTCTGTATGACTAACCATCCTGTGTGATGGGGTTTTTAGCATCACGTAGCTAGCTTTTTGACACACTCTGTACTCCCTTTCATATAGTCTAGGGTAGCTGCAAAAATGCATATGTACCTAAACTTGTTAATAAAAAAAATTCATATTACTGCATCCTAACTTAAACGCAATGTTGCAACAACGTTGCGTCAAAGTATTAATTGCATAAGTAAAATTGTGGTTACTTTGGTTAATGGGATTGAGGGTTTTGGGAGGGACGGAGAGAAAGAGAGAGAGAGAATGAGAGAAAGAGAGAGAGAATAAGAATAACAGAGAGGAGAGACAGAGTAACAGAGAGAGAGAGAGAGAGAGAGAGAGAGAGAGAGAGAGAGAGAGAGAGAGAGAGAGAGAGAGAGAGAGAGAGAGAGAGAGAGAGAGAGAGAGAGAGAGAGAAAGAGAGAGAGAGAGAATGGCCAACAGTTTAACTAATTCCAAATAAGCATTAAAATGTTGGCTAAAGCTCTTAAGTTTTATGAAGGTACAAAAATTAATAATAAACACCACTAGAAAATTTTCATTAATGCCCCATGAAAAATAATTAGTGTAAATTAAAACTGATGAATTGACCTATTGTGTAGGGAGGCAGCAGGTATCTTAAAAAAAAAAAAAAAAAAAAAAGACTCTTACATTAATACTGAGAAATATTAACTTGATGTTTATATATATTTTATACCTGAAACTGTTATGACAAGACAAGCCACGCACGAGACAAATTAAGGGGCTGCTTTTAACGAAATGTTTCCTCATTAGTGTTGGTGCCCAAAGATGAGTGTGAGAGCCTTGCTTTATCGCCCCGCTCAACAGCCTGGCGCCGCCGCCACCTCTACTCCTTCATATTCATCAACTCATGAACGTGACCGCTTGCAAGCCTCCCTGAGGGGGCTTCATCATCAAGCCTTAACCTCACCACTTACGAAACCTGTACATCATTCCTCGATCATGGCGGCGAAGTTTGCCATTTATTAACAAAATTACTGCGGTAGGAAGGTTAGGTTCTCTACAACACCGGTTCCCTTGGGTCAAGGGTTTCCAAGCTGGCAAATTGTTTAATAAATATAAACCTAGGCGCCTTGATCGAGAAAAGATGTACAGGTCTCGTAAGAGGACACGTAAGTACTTGATGAAGGTACGGACTCGCCTCATGCGGGAGGTCGGAGATCAGTTGGAAAGAGTGAACGCGGTTGGGCACTGTTTCTCTCATCTCCTCTACACATGAACGTGGGAATAATTATGTTAATGTTTTGTTTACTCTATGTTGGGGTATTGTGGGTATGTTGGGGTATTGTGGGGTATGAGGTGAGGGGGGGGTATGTTGGGGGTACTGTGGGTATGTTGGGGTATTGTGGGGTATGAGGAGGGGGGTATGTTGGGGTATTGTGGGGTATGAGGAGGGGGGTATGTTGGGGGGTACTGTGGGTATGTTGGGGTATTGTGGGGTATGAGGAGGGGGGTATGTTGGGGTATTGTGGGGTATGAGGAGGGGGGTATGTTGGAGGTACTGTGGGTATGTTGGGGTATTGTGGGGTATGAGGAGGGGGGTATGTTGGAGGTACTGTGGGTGTGAGGGGGGTATGTTGGGGTATTGTGGGTGTGAGGGGGGGTATGTTGGGGTATTGTGGGTGTGAGGGGGGGGGTATGTTGGGGTATTGTGGGTGTGAGGGGGGGTATGTTGGGGGTATTGTGGGTATGTTGGGGTATTGTGGGGTATGAGGAGGGGGGGTATGTTGGGGTATTGTGGGTAGGGTTGGGGTATTGTGGGGTATGAGGAGGGGGGTATGTTGGAGGTACTGTGGGTGTGAGGGGGGGGTATGTTGAGGTATTGTGGGTGTGAAGGGGGGGTATGTTGGGGTATTGTGGGTGTGAGGGGGGGGGTATGTTGGGGTATTGTGGGTGTGAGGGGGGGGGGGGTATGTTGGGGTATTGTGGGTGTGAGGGGGGTATGTTGGGGTATTGTGGGTGTGAGGGGGGGGTATGTTGGGGTATTGTGGGTGTGAGGGGGGGGGGTATGTTGGGGTATTGTGGGTGTGAGGGGGGGGTATGTTGGGGTATTGTGGGTGTGAGGGGGGGTATGTTGGGGTATTGTGGGTGTGAGGGGGGGGGGGTATGTTGGGGTATTGTGGGTGTGAGGGGGGGGGTATGTTGGGGTATTGTGGGTGTCAGGGGGGTATGTTGGGGTATTGTGGGTGTGAGTGAGGGGGGGGTATGTTGGGGTATGTTGGGGGTGTGAGGGGGGGGGGGGTATGTTGGGGTATTGTGGGGTGTGGGGGGGGTATGTTGGGGTATTGTGGGTGTGAGGGGGGAGTATGTTGGGGTATTGTGGGTGTGAGGGGGGGGGGTATGTTGGGGTATTGTGGGTGTGAGGGGGGGTATGTTGGGGTATTGTGGGTGTGAGGGGGGGGGGGGGGTATGTGTGAGGGGGGGTACTGGGGGTACTGTGGGTGGGGGGGGGGGAAGTATGTTGGGGTATTGTGGGTGTGGGGGGGGGGGAAAGTATGTTGGGGTATTGTGGGTGTGGGGGGGGAGATGTTGGGGTATTGTGGGTGTGAGGGGGGGTATGTTGGGGTATTGTGGGTGTGAGGGGGGTATGTTGGGGTATTGTGGGTGTGAGGGGGGGTATGTTGGGGTATTGTGGGTGTGAGGGGGGTATGTTGGGGTATTGTGGGTGTGAGGGGGGGAAGTATGTTGGGGTATTGTGGGTGTGGGGTGGGGTATTGTAGAGAGGGAGGGTGTTGTAGGGAGGGAGGGTGTTGTAGGGGGAGGGAGGGTGTTGTACCCCAGGGAGGGTGCTGTAGGGGGAGGGTGGGTGTTGTAGGGAGGGTGATGTAGGGAGTGGGAGGTGATGTGGGGAGGGGGATGTTGAGAGGAAGGATGTGGAGAGAGGGATGTGTTGTGACCAGGTAATGTTGTGGAGAGGGGGTGTTGTGAAGAAGGGTGGGGGTGTGGGAAGGGGTGGGGGTGTGGGAAGTGGGGTGAGGAGGGGTGGGGGGGGGGTGTTGCAGGCCAGCCTCATCAACATGCAACACGCGGGATAGTCATCAGCAACAATGATTGATCTCCACCTTGTAATGATAATTACTACTCCAAATACGGCCACCCGTCACCCGCTACTGCCGCCCACACCCACCCCCACGGGTGTACACCCACCCCTAGGGGGTCAACACCCCCCCCTCAGGGGTCTACACCACCCCCCCCCAGGGGTCTACACCCCCCAGGAGTCTACACACACCCACCCCCAGGGGTCTACACCCACCCCCCAGGGGGTCTACACCCACCCACCAGTGGTCTACACCCACCCCCCAGGGGTCTACACCCCCAGGAGTCTACACCCACCCATCCCCAGGGGTCTACACCCACCCCCCTGGGGGTCTACACCCACCCCCAGGGGTCTACACCCACCCCCCAGGGGTCTATACCCCCCCAGGGGTCTACATCCACCCCCAGGGGTCTAAATCCACCCCCAGGGGGTCTAAACCCACCCCCCAGGGGTCTACACCCACCCACCCAGGGGTCAACACCCACCCCCCAGGGGTCTACACCCACCCCCCAGGGGTCTACACCCACCCACCCAGGGGTCTACACCCACCCACCCAGGGGTCTACACCCACCCACCCAGGGGTCTACACCCACCCCCCAGGGGTCTACACCCACCCCCCAGGGGTCTACACCCACCCCCCAGGGGTTTACACCCACCCCCAGGGGTCTACACCCACCCCCAGGGGTCTACACCCACCCCCAGGGGTCTACACCCACCCACCCAGGGGTCTACACCCACCCACCCAGGGGTCTACACCCACCCCCAGGGGTCTACACCCACCCCCAGGGGTCTACACCCACCCCCCAGGGGTTTACACCCACCCCCAGGGGTCTACACCCACCCCCCAGGGGTCTACACCCACCCACCCAGGGGTCCACACCCACCCCCCAGGGGTCTACACCCCCCCCCCCAGGGGTCTACACCCACCCACCCAGGGGTCTACACCCACCCAGGGGTCTACACCCACCCAGGGGTCTACACCCACCCCCAGGGGTCTACACCCACCACCCAGGGGTCTACACCCACCCACCCAGGGGTCTACACCCACCCCCAGGGGTCTACACCCACCCCCAGGGGTCTACACCCACCCCCCAGGGGTTTACACCCACCCCCAGGGGTCTACACCCACCACCCAGGGGTCTACACCCACCCCCAGGGGTCTACACCCACCCCAAGGGGTCTACACCCACCCCCAGGGGTTTACACCCACCCCCAGGGGTCTACACCCACCCCCCAGTGGTCTACACCCACCCCGCAGTGGTCTACACCCACCCCCCAGGGGTTTACATCCACCCCCAGGGGTCTACACCCACCCCCCAGTGGTCTACACCCACACCCCAGGGGTCTACACCCACCCCCCAGGGGTTTACACCCACCCCCAGGGGTCTACACCCACCCCCCAGGGGTCTACACCCACCCCCAGGGGTCTACACCTACACTCACACCTTTTCCAGAAATCAGCGCGGGCGCTCATAGCCGTCTTCCCGCCCTCAGGTAGAAGCGATACAAGAGAGCCTTCGGGTACTCGAGGTAAGCCATGTAGCCCTTCAGAGCTCTCACTATATACCCTCGTCAGCCCATCAGGAGCAATCTGATGCAACAATCATTGTTGCAACAATGTCGATATTATATAGAAGTTCAAATGGTGAGAATATGCTGGGTACTTGTCTTATCTTGAGTTTACTTACTGGGTACTTATCTTGAGTTTATCTTGAATTGATTTCGGGGCTTTTAGTGTCCCGGCGGCCCGGTCCTCGACCAGGCCTCCATCCCCCAGGAAGCAGCCCGTGACAGCTGATTAACTCCCAGGTACCTATTTACTGCTAGGTAACAGCGGCATCAGGGTGAAAGAAACTCGGCCCATCGTTTCTCGCCGGCGCCCGGGATCGAACCCAGGACCACAGGATCACAAGTCCAGCGTGCTGCTCGGCCGGCCGGCTCTTTTCCTCAACGCGGCCTGTACTTTCTTGCGCCTTTCATCTTTGGGAGAGTTTGCAATTGCTTCGTCGGAGGAAATTTGCATATTGCAAGTCTTGCCTCCCCCAGTTTATGTTCAACTTATATGGTGGTTCTAGAGTCCCAGGCAGCCCCCAGGGGCAGAAGACCCCCGGGGTACAAGTCAGTGGGTTTACATGTCTACAGTACAAGTTTGCGGGGGTATTCATGCCCGTGCTACCTCTTGGGTGGCTTAATCTTTATCACTGAAGTCAGTGGGACCCAGGCCAGCCCCCAGGGAGGAAGCTAATGGGACTAAGCTCGGCCCCAGGGTAGAAGACAAGTGTAGCCATGCAGGTGTGGATGTAAAAACCTCTACCCAGACAGTCCCTGGGGTAGAAGGCAGGACCAGCCCCTGGCGTGCAGATGAAGCCAAGCCTTGACGTGCAGGTGTGGAGATCAAGCCCCGGGGTGCAGGTGTGGAGACCAAGCCCCGGGGTGCAGGTGTGGAGATCAAGCCCCGGAGTGCAAGTGTGGAGACCAAGCCCCGGGGTGCAGGTGTAGAGACCAAGCCCCGGGGTGCAGGTGTAGAGATCAAGCCCCGGGGTGCAGGTGTAGAGACCAAGCCCCGGGGTGCAGGTGTGGAGATCAAGCCCCGGGGTGCAGGTGTAGACATCAAGCCCCGGGGTGCAGGTGTAGACATCAAGCCCCGGGGTGCAGGTGTGGAGACCAAGCCCCGGGGTCCAGGTGTAGAGACCAAGCCCCGGGGTCCAGGTGTAGAGACCAAGCCCCGGGTTGCAGGTGTAGAGACCAAGCCCCGGGGTGCAGGTGTAGAGACCAAGCCCCGGGGTGCAGGTGTAGAGACCAAGCCCCGGGGTGCAGGTGTAGAGACCAAGCCCCGGGGTGCAGGTGTAGAGACCAAGCCCCGGGGTCCAGGTGTGGAGACCAAGCCCCGGGGTGCAGGTGTAGAGACCAAGCCCCGGGGTGCAGGTGTAGAGACCAAGCCCCGGGGTGCAGGTGTAGAGACCAAGCCCCGGGGTGCAGGTGTAGAGACCAAGCCCCGGGGTGCAGGTGTAGAGACCAAGCCCCGGGGTGCAGGTGTGGAGCTGGAGCCAGGCTTGAGGAAGCAGGTGTGGAGACAATAACGGTGCTGGTCACTAGAGACTATGATCATTTACTCTGACAAACACGTCAGGTTCTAATTGTTCTCTTCGCTTCCCTCCTTGTAACTCGTAGGGGCCTCGTAGCCTGGTGGATAGCGCGCAGGACTCGTAATTCTGTGGCGCGGGTTCGATTCCCGCACGAGGCAGAAACAAATGGGCAAAGTTTCTTTCACCCGGAATGCCCCTGTTACCTAGCAGTAAATAGGTACCTGGGAGTTAGTCAGCTGTCACGGGCTGCTTCCTGGGGGTGGAGGCCTGGTCGAGGACCGGGCCGCGGGGACACTAAAGCCCCAAAATCATCTCAAGATAACCTCAAGATAACTGCACGCTGTAACACCCACCCGGTACTGGGACCCGTCCTGTCCCAGTACAGGGTGGGACAGGACGGGTATATATGTATCCTCTAATATATGTAAACGATCTTCCGGAGAGTATAGACTCGTTCCTCTCAATGTTTGCTGATGATGCAAAAGTTATGAGAAGAATCAAGACGGATGAAGATAGACAGAGACTACAGGATGACCTGGACAAACTGGAGGAATGGTCTAGAAAATGGCTGCTAAAGTTCAACTCGGGGAAGTGTAAAGTAATGAAATTAGGCGAAGGGAGCAGGAGGCTGAATACAAGATACCACCTGAGAGGTGAAATCCTGCAAGAGTCAAATAGAGAGAAAGATCTGGGGGTTGATATCACACCGAACCTGTCCCCAGAGGCCCACATCAAAAGCATATCATCAGCGGCATATGCTAGGTTGGCCAACATAAGAACTGCCTTTAGAAACTTGTGTAAGGAATCATTCAGGACCCTGTATACCACTTATGTCAGACCAATCCTGGAGTATGCAGCTCCTGCCTGGAGTCCATACCTAGTTAAATACAAGACAAAGTTAGAGAAGATTCAGCGGTATGCCACCAGGCTCGTCCCGGAACTGAGAGGAATGAGCTACGAGGAAAGGCTAAAGGAGCTGAACCTCACGTCCCTGGAAAACATAAGAGTAAGGGGAGACATGATAACCACCTACAAAATTCTCAGGTGAATTGACAGGGTGGACAGTGAATTCCTCCACCTTGTGAAGGTCACGGGGTCTTGTTTACGTTAATGAGTGGTCTTCCCTCCTCCTTTGCTCTGTGGATTTTCCGGGGCTGGAACTTTACTCTGCAAACGACGAGAGAGTGGTCGGTGTCGCAATCTGCGCTCTGAAAGCTGCGGGTCAGTTTGACAGATTGCGACGCCCCGTAAGCACGAGGTAGAGTTGGTGCCAATGCTTAGACCTGGGATGTCTCCAGGAAACCTTATGCTGGGGCTTGGTGTCGAAGAAGGAATAGGTGATGCAGAGATCATGACGGCAGCAGAATTCCAGGAGGCGCTGCCCACTCTCATTCATCTTCCCAAATCCAAACTGGCCCAGGCAGGAAGGCCAAGAGCTGTGATCAGAACCAACTCTTGCATTAAAATCTCCCAGGAGGAAGACTGGCTCTGGTTGAGGTATGTCTCTGAGAGCTAGGCCGAGGTCATCATAGAACTTGTCCTTCGCTTCGGTAGAGGAGGTCAGTGTTGGTGCTGAGGCATTGATGAGGCTGACCATTCCTACTGCTGTATGGAACTGAAGTTTGATGATCCTTGCAGACCCCTCCATACCTTGAACTATATGTTTAGCACATCTCTAACCCTGTCCATGGAGGACAGAAGAAAATGTATATATGGTGGTTAGCATTGTAAATGTGTGGCCACGTCTGTGGTAGAATAATAATAATAATAATAATAATAAAAAAGACCCCTCCATAGGCGGTACTATGGACCCTAACAACCTGTTCCTGATGGCGAAGCCAACGCCATGCTCCCTTACCTCTTCTGGTGGTTTGCCCTGCCAGAAGAAGGTAAAGTCCTTCTCCCGTATGCTGACGGTCGCGGGCAGACGTGTCTCCTGCAGGGCGACTATGTCCATCTGGAGCCTGTGTAGTTCATTGTTGATCACAGCTGTCTTGCGGGCGTCGTTCACTTCCAGTAGATCTTCCGAGAGACCCGGTGTCATGGTCCTTACATTCCACGTGCCCAGTTTGAGAGCTGGGTGGCTCTGTGTTTGTTTTCTTTTGCCTGGTGCATGGGTTGACGATCCGCTTATTGGATTGTGGCCTAAGCCCCACACACCCAGTGGAGCAGGCGGACCGTGGCGGGACAGCACCTTATTGGCTGGGGGCTGCCCAGCTTGAGGCGGGCGGTAGCTGTCCCATGAAATCGGATGATTTCTCCCACCGATGGAAGCAACCTCTGGCGCCATACTCTACGCCAGTTGAGTGGTAGGCTTATCACCGGTAACTGTCGCTTCCCGTGTTGGGCCATCACCAAGGCGATGCTGGAGTGTCCTCTCCAGGGCACGGACCTGGGCAGTAATTATGGAGGATCAGCTGTTGCTCATGCAGCAGATCCACCCTCTCCGCGCCACCGATGTGATCCAAGGGAAGGGCCGGCGCCTATACGCTTGGCACCAGTGTCGTCGCAGGAGTTGCCAGAATGTAGCTGTAATCAGCTGCAAACTGCCTTAGGGACTTCGACTCCGGATTTTTCCTCGGGGTTGACTCCCGAAGTCTTTCCCATGAGTGGGTTTAGCCACAAGACAACAGAGGTTTGAATTCGGGGTTTCCTTCCCCCTAGATGAGCTGCCTTTTTAGGCTAACGAGTCCCATCTGCCCGAAGCAACTGGTTTTAAGGCGCCAGAGACCCGCCTTCGCCCCTTCTCCTGTTGGTAGAAGCAGTTCCGCCAGGCCTAGAGGCTAAGCCACACGTGCAGGCCAGGAGCTGGACTTGGTATTGATTGGGATTGATATAAACAATAACACTCCATAAACAATAACACCCCATAAACAATAACACCCCCATAAACAATAACACCCCATAAACAATAACACCCCATAAACAATAACACCCCATAAACAATAACACCCCATAAACAATAACACCCCATAAACAATAACACCCCATAAACAATAACACCCCATAAACAATAACACCCCATAAACAATAACACTCCACAAACAATAACACCCCATAAACAATAACACCCCCATAAACAATAACACCCCATAAACAATAACACCCCATAAACAATAACACCCCCATAAACACTCAATACAACTCCCATACACTCAAGACGACTCCACGTACACTTCAGACCACCCTCATAAACACTGTAGTGAGGCGACCACAGCAGCAGCTTGCCGTAGTGAGGTATTATGACAGCCCCACACAGCGTCCTGTCCAATAGAGCCCCACACAGCGTCCTGTCCAATAGAGCCCCACACAGCGTCCTGTCCAATAGAGCCCCACACAGCGTCCTGTCCAATAGAGCCCCACACAGCGTCCTGTCCAATAGAGCCCCACAAAGCGTCCTGTCCAATAGAGCCCCACACAGCGTCCTGTCCAATAGAGCCCCACACAGCGTCCTGTCCAATAGAGCCCCACAAAGCGTCCTGTCCAATAGAGCCCCACACAGCGTCCTGTCCAATAGAGCCCCACACAGCGTCCTGTCCAATAGAGCCCCACACACCGTCCTGTCCAATAGAGCTCCACACAGCGTCCTGTCCAATAGAGCCCCACACAGCGTCCTGTCCAATAGAGCCCCACACAGCGTCCTGTCCAATAGAGCCCCACACAGCGTCCTGTCCAATAGAGCCCCACACAGCGTCCTGTCCAATAGAGCCCCACACAGCGTCCTGTCCAATAGAGCCCCACACAGCGTCCTGTCCAATAGAGCCCCACAAAGCGTCCTGTCCAATAGAGCCCCACACAGCGTCCTGTCCAATAGAGCCCCACACAGCGTCCTGTCCAATAGAGCCCCACAAAGCGTCCTGTCCAATAGAGCCCCACACAGCGTCCTGTCCAATAGAGCCCCACACAGCGTCCTGTCCAATAGAGCCCCACACACCGTCCTGTCCAATAGAGCCCCACACAGCGTCCTGTCCAATAGAGCCCCACACAGCGTCCTGTCCAATAGAGCCCCACACAGCGTCCTGTCCAATAGAGCCCCACACAGCGTCCTGTCCAATAGAGCCCCACACAGCGTCCTGTCCAATAGAGCCCCACACAGTGTCCTGTCCAATAGAGCCCCACACAGCGTCCTGTCCAATAGAGCCCCACACAGTGTCCTGTCCAATAGAGCCCCACACAGTGTCCTGTCCAATAGAGCCCCACACAGTGTCCTGTCCAATAGAGCCCCACACAGTGTCCTGTCCAATAGAGCCCCACACAGTGTCCTGTCCAATAGAGCCCCACACAGCGTCCTGTCCAATAGAGCCCCACAGTGTCCTATCCAATAGAGCCCCACACAGTGTCCTGTCCTATAGAGCCCCACACAGTGTCCTGTCCAATAGAGCCCCACACAGTGTCCTGTCCAATAGAGCCCCACAGTGTCCTGTCCAATAGAGCCCCACACAGCGTCCTGTCCAATAGAGCCCCACACAGCGTCCTGTCCAATAGAGCCCCACACAGCGTCCTGTCCAATAGAGCCCCACACAGCGTCCTGTCCAATAGAGCCCCACACAGCGTCCTGTCCAATAGAGCCCCACAAAGCGTCCTGTCCAATAGAGCCCCACACAGCGTCCTGTCCAATAGAGCCCCACACAGCGTCCTGTCCAATAGAGCCCCACAAAGCGTCCTGTCCAATAGAGCCCCACACAGCGTCCTGTCCAATAGAGCCCCACACAGCGTCCTGTCCAATAGAGCCCCACACACCGTCCTGTCCAATAGAGCTCCACACAGCGTCCTGTCCAATAGAGCCCCACACAGCGTCCTGTCCAATAGAGCCCCACACAGCGTCCTGTCCAATAGAGCCCCACACAGCGTCCTGTCCAATAGAGCCCCACAGTGTCCTATCCAATAGAGCCCCACACAGTGTCCTGTCCAATAGAGCCCCACACAGCGTCCTGTCCAATAGAGCCCCACACAGCGTCCTGTCCAATAGAGCCCCACACAGCGTCCTGTCCAATAGAGCCCCACACAGTGTCCTGTCCAATAGAGCCCCACACAGCGTCCTGTCCAATAGAGCCCCACACAGCGTCCTGTCCAATAGAGCCCCACACAGCGTCCTGTCCAATAGAGCCCCACACAGTGTCCTGTCCAATAGAGCCCCACACAGTCTCCTGTCCAATAGAGCCCCACACAGTGTCCTGTCCAATAGAGCCCCACACAAATACCCGCCCTGACGCCCCATCATACTATAATACAACATACCCATGCGGTGTATATCCGCATGCTCAAGAGCATGCGGATATATCAATGCAAAATCAATGCATTTCAACACAAGATAGGGTTTTATATACATTATATACACACAATTTTAGATATACTCCAAGAGGGTATATTTTGTTAAGCAATGGGGGAAATATACGGAACCAAGAGATTATATATAATTCGGTTATCATACCATTCAGGAAAAACAAAACTAAGGTGGGATTTGATATACACCTCACCAGAGTAGATATATCACACTCAAAAGAGTGGATATATCACACTCAAAATAGTGGATACATCACATTCAAAAGAGTGGATACATCACACTCAAACGAGTGGATACATCACACTCAAAAGAGGATATGTTAGTTACGGGGTATTCATGCCCGTGCGACCTCTTGGGAGGCTTAATCTCGACCAACCAATCATCGGCATTTTAGGAGTATATTCCTCGGTCAACTTTGCAGGAATATACCGTATACCTCAAGATTAATAACCAATATAATAGAGATCAATTCTAGTATACCGCAGTCAATCCTTGTCAACCATACGGCCCAGCAGGGCTCATATGGGTTCTGTAGCAGAGTAGTCTGCGTCCTCGGCTCACAACCGAGGGATCCAGGTTCAATCCTCGGAGCAGGGAAAGACTAAAATCACGTTTCCATTCACCTGATTCGCCTAGTTCTACCTAGCTTTTAAATAAGTACCCCGGGAGTTAGGTAACTGTTGTGGGTTGCATCTTGGGAAAGGTCAGTAGGGGGCGGACCTTACATCTCATGCCTCTGTTCACTTAGCAGTACAGCTACACAACTGTTGTGGGAAGGTCAGTGGCTGACCTCGGGGGGACCTCGATAGGCCTAGGTGCAGGCTTCCTGTCCTCCCCAACAACGGGAATTATATATTTTAAGAGAGAACAAACCCGGACGCTGAACATCGCGCACGGAAGTCGAGAACAGAGAGAGAGAGAACATTATCCACAAGAACATGGGGATCAGGGAGAACATAATCACGTCCTTCGTAGCCAAGTCTAACCACTGGACGGGTCGTAAATATCTCAATTACACTATCATCGAGCCCCGGAGCCATGGCAATTAATACAGGCTTAACCGTGTAATTGGCTCGTTTGGCAATTAAACAGCCAGGTGGTTGAGAAACGGGGTATGGGGGGGAGGGGGGAGGGGAGAGACCTCCATTGCGGCGGTCTGTGATCACCGGCGTCGTCTGAAAAGGATTTATGGCTTGGTCCCGGGGTTCGAAACCCGCCGGACCGTTCACCTGGCAGATATATAGATTAGATCGGGCCCCCAATACTTCACCTGGGAGTGGAGCCGGCTGTCATCAGGGCCCTCGGGGGCCCTCGGGGGCCCAGTAATGCTTGCAACACCCAAATATTAAGAACCTTACCATTCCTTTCCCACCGTCCCACCCCAAATCCTTATCCTCACCCCTTCCCAGTGCTATATAGTTGTAATGGCTTGTCGCTTTACCCCTGATAGTTACCTACCTACTATCTCCACAACATATTTTTAAATAACGACCTTTTTTTTAGTTTTATTAGTATTAAAATTATGACTTATCATCATTAATATTATTATCATTTATTATTATGAAGAGGACGTTGCTATTATACCAGCCCATCTCCTAAAGAGTGATGATACTTTTGTCAACTATTCATCAAATATACAAAAAAAGGACTGACCCCACCCCAAAAAAGGCCATGCTGTTGTGTACTGTTGGAATAGTGCAAATTACAGTACAACCTAATCTGTTCTAGGCCTAATATACGTCATCTTAGGCCTAATTTTGTCCACCCATCCTCCTAGAATGAACGTATTTGTAGTAAAACTATTTGGTGGAAAGTTCCAATATGTCATGATGGACCACCAAAAAAGTTCACTGTTTGAACTTTTAATTTCATAAGAGTCCGGAAGAAAATAAAGCTCAAAACTAAGCTTAGGCCTAGTACAACACATTCTTAGGCCTAGTACAAAACATTCTTAGGCCTAGTACAACACATTCTTAGGCCTAGTACAACACATTCTTAGGCCTAGTACAACACATTCTTAGGCCTAGTACAACACATTCTTAGGCCTAGTACAACACATTCTTAGGCCTAGTACAACACATTCTTAGGCCTAGTACAACACATTCTTAGGCCTAGTACAACACATTCTTAGGCCTAGTACAACACATTCTTAGGCCTAGTACAATACATTCTTAGGCCTAGTACAACACATTCTTAGGCCTAGTACAACACATTCTTAGGCCTAGTACAATACATTCTTAGGCCTAGTACAATACATTCTTAGGCCTAGTACAACAACATATTCTTAGGCCTAGAACAACACATTCTTAGGCCTAGTACAATACATTCTTAGGCCTAGTACAACAACATATTCTTAGGCCTAGTACAACACATTCTTAGGCCTAGTACAACACATTCTTAGGCCTAGTACAAAACATTCTTAGGCCTAGTACAATACATTCTTAGGCCTAGTACAACAACATATTCTTAGGCCTAGAACAACACATTCTTAGGCCTAGTACAACACATTCTTAGGCCTAGTACAACACATTCTTAGGCCTAGTATAAAACATTCTTAGGCCAAGTACAAAACATTCTCAGGCCTAGTACAACACATCCATGTACTAGGCTGGGCCCAAGATGGCCTGTAATTGGCTTGTTACCTGCTCGCAAGAGGTTGGGTCAATTAGGCTGCACTTGAAAAAAAAAGTTTCCCATATGGCCAAATATAACCATCCTTTCTGGTGGTCCCTCCAGTGATTGATCCATCAATATGTCGTTGAAAAGACATATTGACCACACGTACGTGATATATATACATCAACCGGAGCTCTTGAGGTGACTCGAACCCCCGACCGAGAGACTCCCACAGCCGCTAACCACTGCACCACCCACCACATAGGTTCGAACCCTCATCACGGCTCGTATGGATTTTCTCATTATTATTATTATTATTATTACTGTTATCGTTCTTAATATTTATAGATATAACAAAATCCTAGATAAAGCCAGAACCTGAGACGATAGTTCCATAAGAAGACTAATGAGGTTTACAGAAGAATAGTGAAGACTATAATGAGGTTTACACAAGAGTAGTGAAGACTATAATGAGGTTTACACAAGAGTAGTGAAGACTATAATGAGGTTTACACAAGAATAGTGAAGACTATAATGAGGTTAACACAAGAATAGTGAAGACTATAATGAGGTTTACACAAGAATAGTGAAGACTATAATGAGGTTTACACAAGAATAGTGAAGACTATAATGAGGTTTACACAAGAATAGTGAAGACTAATGAGGTTTACACAAGAATAGTGAAGACTAACGAGGCTTACAGAAGAATAGTGAAGACTATAATGAGGTTTACACAAGAGTAGTGAAGACTATAATGAGGTTTACACAAGAATAGTGAAGACTATAATGAGGTTCCCATAAGAATAGTGAAGAATAACTCATTTCCCCATGAAATAATAGTGAGGACATGGGTGTGGTGAGCGGCCATAAATTACTGCCAAATATATCGTCTTCCCTCAGATCTTGCATCTGCACCATCGCATTCCTTACGCATTTATCGCACACGAACGGAGACGTTTCCGTTTCTCTCTCACAGACGAATGGTTGACCGCGTGGCCCACACACACAGACGAATGGTTGACCGCGTGGCCCACACACACAGACGAATGGTTGACCGCGTGCCCCCACACACACAGACAAATGGTTGACCGCGTGCCCCACACACACACACAGACGAATGGTTGACCGCGTGCCCCACACACACAGACGAATGGTTGACCGCGTGCCCCACACACACACACAGACGAATGGTTGACCGCGTGCCTCACACACACAGACGAATGGTTGACCGCGTGCCCCACACACACACAGACGAATGGTTGACCGCGTGCTACACACACACAGACGAACGGTTGACCGCGTGCTACACACACACAGACGAATGGTTGACCGCGTGCCCCACACACACAGACGAATGGTTGACCGCGTGCCCCACACACACAGACGAATGGTTGACCGCGTGCCTCACACACACACAGACGAATGGTTGACCGCGTGCCCCACACACAGACGAATGGTTGACCGCGTGCCCCCCACACACACACACACACAGACGAATGGTTGACCGCGTGCCCCCACACACACAGACGAATGGTTGACCGCGTGCCCCACACACACACACAGACGAACGGTTGACCGCGTGTCCCACACACACACAGACGAATGGTTGACCGCGTGTCCCCCACACACACACACACAGACGAATGGTTGACCGCGTGTCCCACACACACACACACAGACGAATGGTTGACCGCGTGCCACACACACACACACACACACACTCAGACGAATGGTTGACCGCGTGCCCCACACACACAGACGAATGGTTGACCGCGTGCTACACACACAGACGAATGGTTGACCGCGTGCCCCACACACACACAGACGAATGGTTGACCGCGTGCCACACACACACAGACGAATGGTTGACCGCGTGTCCCACACACACACACACAGACGAATGGTTGACCGCGTGCTACACACACAGACGAATGGTTGACCGCGTGCCCCACACACACACAGACGAATGGTTGACCGCGTGCCACACACACACAGACGAATGGTTGACCGCGTGCCTCACACACACACAGACGAATGGTTGACCGCGTGCCACACACACACAGACGAATGGTTGACCGCGTGCCCCACACACACACAGACGAATGGTTGACCGCGTGCCCCACACACACAGACGAATGGTTGACCGCGTGCCTCACACACACAGACGAATGGTTGACCGCGTGCCCCACACACACACAGACGAATGGTTGACCGCGTGGCCCACACACACAGACGAATGGTTGACCGCGTGCCTCACACACACAGACGAATGGTTGACCGCGTGCCCCACACACACAGACGAATGGTTGACCGCGTGCCCCACACACACAGACGAATGGTTGACCGCGTGCCCCACACACACAGACGAATGGTTGACCGCGTGCCACACACACACAGACGAATGGTTGACCGCGTGCCCCACACACACAGACGAATGGTTGACCGCGTGCCCCACACACACAGACGAATGGTTGACCGCGTGCCACACACACACAGACGAATGGTTGACCGCGTGCCTCACACACACAGACGAATGGTTGACCGCGTGCCCCACACACACAGACGAATGGTTGACCGCGTGCCACACACACACAGACGAATGGTTGACCGCGTGCCTCACACACACAGACGAATGGTTGACCGCGTGCCCCACACACACAGACGAATGGTTGACCGCGTGCCACACACACACAGACGAATGGTTGACCGCGTGCCTCACACACACAGACGAATGGTTGACCGCGTGCCACACACACACAGACGAATGGTTGACCGCGTGCCACACACACACAGACGAATGGTTGACCGCGTGCTTCACACACACAGACGAATGGTTGACCGCGTGCCCCACACACACAGACGAATGGTTGACCGCGTGCCCCACACACACACACACAGACGAATGGTTGACCGCGTGCCCCACACACACAGACGAATGGTTGACCGCGTGCCTCACACACACAGACGAATGGTTGACCGCGTGCCTCACACACACAGACGAATGGTTGACCGCGTGTCCCACACACACAGACGAATGGTTGACCGCGTGCCACACACACAGACGAATGGTTGACCGCGTGCCCCACACACACACACACACAGACGAATGGTTGACCGCGTGTCCCACACACACAGACGAATGGTTGACCGCGTGTCCCACACACACAGACGAATGGTTGACCGCGTGCCACACACACAGACGAATGGTTGACCGCGTGCCACACACACACACACACACACAGACGAATGGTTGACCGCGTGCCACACACACACACACACAGACGAATGGTTGACCGCGTGCCTCACACACACACACACACACACACACACACAGACGAATGGTTGACCGCGTGCCACACACACACACACACACACACAGACGAATGGTTGACCGCGTGCCTCACACACACACACACACAGACGAATGGTTGACCGCGTGCCACACACACAGACGAATGGTTGACCGCGTGCCTCACACACACAGACGAATGGTTGACCGCGTGCCCCACACACACACAGACGAATGGTTGACCGCGTGCCTCACACACACACACACACACACAGACGAATGGTTGACCGCGTGCCACACACACACACACACACACACACAGACGAATGGTTGACCGCGTGCCCCACACACACAGACGAATGGTTGACCGCGTGCCACACACACACACAGACGAATGGTTGACCGCGTGCCACACACACACACACACAGACGAATGGTTGACCGCGTGCCTCACACACACATACGAATGGTTGACCGCGTGCCCCACACACACATACGAATGGTTGACCGCGTGCCTCACACACACAGACGAATGGTTGACCGCGTGCCTCACACACACACACACACACACACAGACGAATGGTTGACCGCGTGCCACACACACACACAGACGAATGGTTGACCGCGTGCCCCACACACACACACAGACGAATGGTTGACCGCGTGCCACACACACACACACACACAGACGAATGGTTGACCGCGTGCCACACACACACACACGAATGGTTGACCGCGTGCCTCACACACACACACACACAGACGAATGGTTGACCGCGTGCCACACACACAGACGAATGGTTGACCGCGTGCCCCACACACACAGACGAATGGTTGACCGCGTGTCCCACACACACAGACGAATGGTTGACCGCGTGCCACACACACAGACGAATGGTTGACCGCGTGCCACACACACACACACACACAGACGAATGGTTGACCGCGTGTCCCACACACACAAACGAATGGTTGACCGCGTGCCCCACACACACACACGAATGGTTGACCGCGTGCCCCACACACACACACAGACGAATGGTTGACCGCGTGTCACACACACACACACGAATGGTTGACCGCGTGTCCCACACACACAGACGAATGGTTGACCGCGTGTCCCACACACACAGACGAATGGTTGACCGCGTGTCACACACACACAGACGAATGGTTGACCGCGTGTCCCACACACACAGACGAATGGTTGACCGCGTGTCCCACACACACAGACGAATGGTTGACCGCGTGCCCCACACACACACACGAATGGTTGACCGCGTGCCCCACACACACACACAGACGAATGGTTGACCGCGTGTCACACACACACACACGAATGGTTGACCGCGTGTCCCACACACACAGACGAATGGTTGACCGCGTGTCCCACACACACAGACGAATGGTTGACCGCGTGTCACACACACACAGACGAATGGTTGACCGCGTGTCCCACACACACAGACGAATGGTTGACCGCGTGTCCCACACACACAGACGAATGGTTGACCGCGTGTCCCACACACACACACACGAATGGTTGACCGCGTGTCCCACACACACAGACGAATGGTTGACCGCGTGTCCCACACACACAGACGAATGGTTGACCGCGTGTCACACACACACAGACGAATGGTTGACCGCGTGTCCCACACACACAGACGAATGGTTGACCGCGTGTCCCACACACACAGACGAATGGTTGACCGCGTGTCCCACACACACACACGAATGGTTGACCGCGTGTCCCACACACACAGACGAATGGTTGACCGCGTGCCACACACACAGACGAATGGTTGACCGCGTGTCCCACACACACAGACGAATGGTTGACCGCGTGCCACACACACAGACGAATGGTTGACCGCGTGTCCCACACACACAGACGAATGGTTGACCGCGTGCCACACACACAGACGAATGGTTGACCGCGTGCCACACACACAGACGAATGGTTGACCGCGTGTCCCACACACACAGACGAATGGTTGACCGCGTGCCACACACACAGACGAATGGTTGACCGCGTGCCACACACACAGACGAATGGTTGACCGCGTGCCACACACACAGACGAATGGTTGACCGCGTGCCACACACACACACACACACACACACAGACGAATGGTTGACCGCGTGTCCCACACACACAGACGAATGGTTGACCGCGTGCCCCACACACAGACGAATGGTTGACCGCGTGCCCCACACACAGACGAATGGTTGACCGCGTGTCCCACACACACAGACGAATGGTTGACCGCGTGCCACACACACAGACGAATGGTTGACCGCGTGCCACACACACAGACGAATGGTTGACCGCGTGTCCCACACACACAGACGAATGGTTGACCGCGTGTCCCACACACACAGACGACTGGTTGACCGCGTGCCACACACACAGACGAATGGTTGACCGCGTGTCCCACACACACAGACGAATGGTTGACCGCGTGCCACACACACAGACGAATGGTTGACCGCGTGTCCCACACACACAGACGAATGGTTGACCGCGTGCCACACACACAGACGAATGGTTGACCGCGTGCCCCACACACACAGACGAATGGTTGACCGCGTGCCCCACACACACAGACGAATGGTTGACCGCGTGCCACACACACACAGACGAATGGTTGACCGCGTGCCACACACACACAGACGAATGGTTGACCGCGTGCCACACACACACAGACGAATGGTTGACCGCGTGCCACACACACACAGACGAATGCTTTATAAAGCATTACAAAAGCAATTCAAACAAAAGATCACTAAATCCAAACTAGGCTGTTTAGGAACTGTTTATGGTGGTGGAAACCATGTCATTAGAGGAGAAGCACTTGCCAGTTCTCTTATCTACATGTAAACACTGTACACAACTGTACTATATCACTTAGTGAAGTGCTCAATACCTTTATTATTCTAGTGTAGAACATCCATTTTCCTGTAATTTTTAACCCATTGTATCGTGATGATACAAATGATCGTTGATAGAACTTTGTTGCATTGTTAAGTACATTACAAAAAGTATGCGTCTTGCCTATATATTGAGATCACTGGGACAAGATTGTCGATCCCTCCTGTCAATGATTTGAAATGTATTTAATTGATTAATAAATATAGCGTTTTTTTAAGCAGGGCTCTTATGATTTACCTCTGTCTTGTATCTTTGTTGTTACTCGACGAGGATTAATAATTAATTAATAATAATAATTAAATAATAATTATATAATCAATAATAATTTAATAATAAAATAATACATTTAATATTTAATAATATTAATTTAATATTTAATAATAATATTAATTTAATATTTAATAATAATATTAATTTAATATTTAATAATAATTTAATAATAATTTTAATTTAATAATAATTTAATAATAAAATAATAAATAATTAATAATTAATTTGGGAATACCTTACTCAAGTACGCAGACCAGGCATGTATGGAACATTGTAATCCACGCCAGTACGACTATATAGCATATGGAAAAGGGTCAGGATAACGATTTGGGATGGGACGGGGGGGGGGGAGGGAGAAGGGAAGTGCCCAACCACTTGGACGGTCGGGGATTGAACGCCGACCTGAATGAAGGGAGACCGTCGCTCTACCGTCCAATTAGAGAGAATAACTTTCTCTGGTCGAAGTTCTAAATATCTCCTGATGAAACTTAATATTCCATTGGCTACCTTTCCAGCCTCAGTGTACCGCCTCCAGATCACCATCCAGGCAGTCCCAGGTCTTCATTTACTTTCATCCCCCCCCCCACCTACCCCCCCCCCCACCGTCCCATCCCAAGTCCTGATCCCTTCCCAGTGTTTATAGTCGTAATGGCTTGGAGCTTTCCCCCTGATAGTTCCCTCCCTCAAGGTAACTTGCTTTATTACACACAGAGATCACACTAACGTGATGCATCAAATGAACAAATGCACAGGGGCCGTGACGAGGGTTAGAATCTACGTCCGGGATGATCCCAGACGCGCCATAGTCGACTGCGCCACATGGTCAAAAGAATTGCAACCGAGTGCTTCTGCCCTCACACGGATCCCGCAGCCTCTCCGAGACCCAACGCGGGGGTTTTATTCTTTTGACCATGTCGTGGCGCAGTCGACTATGGTGCGTCCTGGACGTAGGTTCGAACCCTCATTACGGCTCTTGTGGATTTGTCCATTCTTCCTATTATTTATGAAATCAAGAACATAACTGGTCCCAAAACTAACCCTTAGGTACACCACTTGTAAAGTCTATCCAACCTGACGTATTTATATTTAGAACTAAATTCAAACACCTGAAAACTTCTGAAAGATAGACGGCAAAAACCTCATAATAGAAAATGATAAATAACCTGCTCGCTTATTTTTTTATTTTATTAACATCTTTATTGACAAAATTAATTACAATTTTGCCTAATCTGAGGATTTTGATAGTCTTATTAAAGTGAAGATAATGCTAGTATTCACTGTCACGCAGGACAGAGGGTCATACATAAGACAATAGGTCTAAACTGTACCTGTTCGCTGCGCCGATTAAAAGGGTTACACTACATCTTTCGTATTGAATTCCTCTCCCACACACCTAACTCATGATCCTGGTGAGGGAGACTGGCGAGGGAGAGGCAGACATGCTGGGAAGGGGAAGAGATGCTGGGGGAGGGAGAGATATCCCTGGAAACACAAACCGTAACTGTCTCTATTTTCCGCTTGTTACAACTTGTAATAAAGTTGTTACATCTTGGCTTAACGTGTTTATGACGTATTAGAACGTTGTTATAACTTGCTATATTGGTTGTTATAAGTGCTTAGGAGGTGTTAAAACTTGTTCGAACGTTGTACCAACGTCGTAGTTTCGGCGTGTGTTTGGCAGGATATTGATCAATCCACACACTAAAAAATGAAGGGACGACGACGTTTCGGTCGGTCTTGGACCATTCTCAAGTCGATTGTGTGGATTTTCTAGAGTGTGGATTGGTCAACATACTTCAGCCACGTTATTGTGACTCATCGCCTGCATAGGGAGAGATATGTTAGGGGGGGGGGGGGATGATATATTAGGGGGCAGGGGGAAAGAAAGGTGAGGGAGAGACGTAGAGGGTTGGGGGGGGGAAGAAGCTGAGAAGAGATGAAGATGCCAGAGTGTGGACAAGACCTGGGTAGTGGAGAACTCTCGGAACCGACTGCAGGTAACCTCCAGGTAACATACAACTGATCTTGGATTCCTCCAGTGACTAACGCCATAGTGGAGATGCTCATCAAGATAGCAGGATATTTTATAACACCATGTTGACGGTGATAACGTCATTTGTCATGATTCTGTCACAATACGTTTTCCGGTGATTGACAGCATTAACACTGATCCAAGGGGTCGTCACGGATTTACGCAACCACTTACGAAACCTGTACATCTTTACTCAATCATGGCAGCTTAGTTCACATTACACATTTGATGACTCGGGAGGACTACGAGGTTGTTGATAACAATAACATTACATTGTGAAGTTTCTAAACTCGTTATAACTGTTTAAAGTAAACAAAGCCGCCATGATTGAGGAAAGATGTACAGGTTTCGTTAGTAGTTGCATAAATGCCAAATGAATCTTTGTTCGTGGCATGTATAGCTGCTTGCCACCGCTAATTTGGTTTTCTGCTACTGGAGCCGGTCGGCCGAGGGGACAGCACGCTGGACTTGTGATCCTGTGGTCCCGGGTTCGATCCCGGGCGCCGGCGAGAAACAATGGGCAGAGTTTCTTTCACCCTATGCCCCTGTTACCTAGCAGTAAAATAGGTACCTGGGTGTTAGTCAGCTGTCACGGGCTGCTTCCTGGGGGTGGAGGCCTGGTCGAGGACCGGGCCGTGGGGACACTAAAGCCCCGAAATCATCTCAAGATCTCAAGATAACCTGTGGAATGGGAATTTGAGTCTGTTTCCATTTATTTCCATTGTGAGGTTGATGAGTGTGTGTCCATCCACTTGGGCTGGACGGTAGAGCGACGGCCTCGCTTCATGCAGGTCGGCGTTCAATCCCCGACCGTCCAGGTGGTTGGGCATCATTCCTTCCCCCCCATCCTTCCCCCGCGTCCCATCCCAAATCGTGATCCCTTCCAAGTGCTATATACAGTAGTCGTAACTGCTTGACGCTCGTGCCAGGTAAGTCCACTACGGGCTCACCATAGCCCGTGCTACTTACCCCGTTCCTGTGCCAGGTAAGTTACGGGCTCACCATAGCCCGTGCTACTTGCCCCGCTCCTGTGCCAGGTAAGTTACGGGCTCACCATAGCCCGTGCTACTTGCCCCGCTCCTGTGCCAGGTAAGTTACGGGCTCACCACAGCCCGTGCTACTTGCCCCGCTCCTGTGCCAGGTAAGTTACGGGCTCACCATAGCCCGTGCTACTTGCCCCGCTCCTGTGCCAGGTAAGTTACGGACACACCACAGCCCGTGCTACTTGCCCCGCTCCTGTGCCAGGTAAGTTACGGGCTCACCACAGTCCGTGCTACTTGCCCCGCTCCTGTGCCAGGTAAGTTACGGGCTCACCATAGCCCGTGCTACTTGCCCCGCTCCTGTGCCAGGTAAGTTACGGGCTCACCATAGCCCGTGCTACTTGCCCCGCTCCTGTGCCAGGTAAGTTACGGGCTCACCATAGCCCGTGCTACTTGCCCCGCTCCTATGCCAGGTAAGTTACGGGCTCACCACAGCCCGTGCTACTTGGAACTTGTTCCGAGTAGCTTAATCTATAACAACATGCTTGACACTTTCTGCTCATAGTTCTCTTCCCTTCCTACCATAATGGGAGCATCTCTCTCTCTCTCTATCCTTCCATCTCATTTGTTCTACCTCTGTTCCTTCATAACCTTCTACCTCCCCCCCCCCCCGCGGTGCTGGTGGGGGTGCGGGGCCGCGTCAGTATGTACGGGGTGTCCTGGCCCAGGTGGACCCGCTTGGGTTAATGCCAGTAATTAAGAGTGATAATTTACTTTATACTCAACGTGAAGGGCATGCCTATGACCGCCCTCTGTAATTCAATAAGTCTCTCTCTCTCTCTCTCTCTCTCTCTCTCTCTCTCTCTCTCTCTCTCTCTCTCTCTCTCTCTCTCTCTCTCTCTCTCTCTCTCTCTCCAATGGGAGGGGTCACATCTCTCCTTTTCCCCTTACAGAAGGTTACATTACATTATATATATATATATATATATATATATATATATATATATATATATATATATATATATATATATATATATATATATATATATTTTGGTAGCAGT